>WOXC01006834.1:0-156090 GCA_011680675.1 Gymnobelideus leadbeateri | reverse complement strand
AAAGAACCTAGAAATTACCCTTCAAGAAATTCTCAAGGAAAACTGCCCTGATGTTTTAGATCCAGAGGGCAAAATAGAGGTTGAAAGAATCCACCAATCACCTCCTGAAAAAGATCCCAAAAAGAAAACTCCCAGGAATATTATAGCCAGGCTCCAGAATCCCCAGATCAAGGAGAAAATATTACAAGCAGCCAGGAAGAAACAATTTCAATATCGTGGAAACACAATCAGAATAGCCCAGGACCTGGCAGCTTCTACACTGAGGGATTGAAGGGCAAGGAATATGATATTCCAGAGGGCAAAAGAGCTGGGAATGAACCCAAGGGTCACCTACCCAGCAAAACTGAGTATTTTGTTTCAGGGAAAATATGGTCATTCAGTGGAATAGAGGACTTTCAAGCATTCTTGAGGAAAAAACCAAAATTGAATAGAAAATTTGACATCCAGACACAAGAAGCAAGAGATGCCTGAGAAGGTAATCAGGGAAAAGAAATCAAAAGGAACTTATCAAAGTTGAACAATTTACATTCCTATATGGAAAAGCAATATCTGTGACTGATGATATCTTTCTCACTATGAAAATAATGGAAGGGTGTGGTCATATGAATACATATGTGAATGTGTGTGTATATGGTTACAGTTATATGGATAGAGGGCATAGGTTGAATTTGTTGGGAAGGGAGAATACTCAAGGGATTAAATTATGAGGTGAGAGAGGAAAGTGGCAAGAGGAGATGGGGAGAGACAGGGTAGGGTAAACTATCCCATGTAAAAAGCAAGGGGAAGTGGTTGCAAAGGAAGGGGAGAATAAGGAAGGCTAAAAAGGCAAAACCACATTCACACTGAATTTGGTTCAGGGAGAAAATGACATACATACTAAATGGGATATCTCAACCTGCAGCAGGGTAGGGGGAAGGGGGATGAGAGGAGGGATGATGGATGGGAGGGCATCCTTGGGGGGAGGGGAGGTTGGAAGTACCCACTATAGAAGAGGGACAGGATCATGTAGGGAATGGACCAGGTGGGGGTGGGATGAGTGGGAGGGAATTATAAGCAGCCTTGTACAATATATCTACTATGATAATGTTTTGCATAGCTAGACATGTACAACATATACTGAATTACTTATCTCCCCAGAAGGAATGGGTGACAAGGGAGGAAGGAAATGGATCTGAAATTCGAGGTCTTAACATTAAATGTTTCAAATATATATAAATACTATTATTAATACTCTTTTGCTTATAATTGGGAGATAAGATGTGCAGGCATTGGGACACAAAGATTCATCTTCCTCTAATGGAAAAGTCGATGGGGGTATGGGAGAAGGTATGGGAGAGAGCAGATTGGAGGAAGCGATATCTTGTGGGACTGCTATTCAGGGAGGTTGGGTAGGGGAATAATGGGGGGAAAATGATTGTAACTCAAAATTTGGCGGAAATGAATGATGTAAAACAGAAGTTAATAAAGCATTTGTTTAAAAAAAAAAAAGAATGAAATCTCTCAGCTCAAGGGCATTGACATTTTGGATGGAGCGTTGGCCTTGGAGTCCTGAAGCCTTGGGTTAAATCCTATCTCTGATATGGTGACCATGGGAAAATCACTTAATTTCTCTTAGCTTTAGTTTGTTCATTTTCAGAATAAGGCATTTAGACTAGATGGACGGCAAAGTGCCTTTCATCTCAAAATCCACGACATTGTGGTGTGTTGTGACCCTAGAGAGCTAGCTCTCAGCTATCTGGATCAAAGTCGTTTTACTTTTCTCCCCTCCAACTGTGCTCCCGTGATTTCTAATAGTAAGCTTATCTCACACACATGTATGGATATGTGTATATGTATATATGTGCTTATATCTATATCTCTATAGCCATCTATCATCTATCTATATTTCCCCAAAGACAATCCTTGGAAGTTAGATGTTATATGTTTTTGCCCATTGGTATAATATGGGAATGATTAAAAATGAAAACTCCCACTATTGTGGCATTTGGGAGCTTTGGTAAGTACATAGCTTTTCTCCCCTAGCTGATTGTATTATGATCAACCTCGGAGCCTGGGCATGCTGGATTGATGGCTCAGAATGTGAAAGTTAATTTGACATAACAATGGGAATAGTAAATTTAGCAGGAACCTCTAAATTCAATTAGGAAAGAGCTATTCTTCTCCTTTGATATATCAATTCAATAAAGTTCTGTGTCGAGAGGGAAAGAGTGACCATAAAAAAAAAAAAGCTGTATCAGCTTCTTATTTATTTATATGGCCAAGTTATTTCATTACAGTCAGGTAACAACAAATTTACAAAGTTTACTACAATTTGTATCAGGTTGGATAAGAGTGATTGCAGGGCAAGTTCCTAAGCCTGTAATCTGACCCTTTCCTGTGTCCATCCTCACTAAAATAACAGTGCAGGGGGAAAAAAGTGTTGTCTTTCCAGATAAAATGCTTCTAGAAAATGCCTTATCATTTCTCTTTCTGATTAGTTACTATTGACCCCTTATCTTACCAATGGGAGTGGAAGAAAAGATACTGAATTTGGAGCCTGAAGACCTGGTGTCAGAGGACCAAAGAATCACAGAATTTCAGTCAGGCTGGACCTAAGAGGCCAACCCACCTGTAGAATAGCTTCCATAAATGTAACTCTCCAAGCATTCCTCCAAACTTTGCTTACAAACATGCAGAAGTGAGCTTACATTCTCCCCCAAGCTCTTTCCTTCCTTCATTCCTTCCTATTTCTCTTTCCTTATCACTACTTTTCTCTATTTCTCTTTCTCTCTCTTCCCTCACGAAACAAGTAGTTTATATTGCTATGTCTTAGGGATTGGATAAATGTGTTTGACTTCTTTGCAGGAAATAACTTATTTCACTTCAATTTTACAATACATTTTTAATTAAGTAAATGGAGGTTCTCCTTGGATATACAATAAAGAAGGTTTAAGGAAATTGGGCAAGTTTAGCATTCTAATACTCATTGTTCTCTCACCATGGAACTCAATTTCTGACAAGGCAGACCTTTAAAGGAGAATGATTGGCCCACTGACCCATCCATTTACTCAGAGTGGGAACTGAGTAGAGCAAATGAGAGAGAGAGAGAGAGATGGAATATTGAAAGTATTATGACGTCATCTGAGAAAGGTAGGCAAGAGCCTGATTTTAATGGGCATTAAATACCAAGCTGAAAAGTCTTTACTTATGATAGTTACCCACTTACGGTTCTTAAACAAAGTGGTAGCATTGTCAGTCTTATGATTTCAGATTGCTTTGTTTGTGGTTGAGAGGACAAATTGAAGAGACATAGAGGATGTAGACAGAGGAAACAAGCAGTCTCTTGTCACAGGCCTTTGAGATGTGACAAGTTCCTTAAATCAAGTGGCATCCATAGAAGGAAAGGACAAGGAATGGATGTAAGATCAGTTATGGAAGAGGAATTAACAAGTCTTGGTACTGATTATAGATGGGGGTGAGAGTGGAAGTGTTTGTGAGTACACTATGATTGACAACCTATATGACATCAAGAACAGTAAAATTCTCAACAAATAGAGAAACTTGGATATAAGTTGTGTTTTAGACACAAAGGTTTTGAGATGCTTAGAGTTCATTTGATCAGCTAGCACTTATAAAAGCCCTAAATGCTAAGAAGTACTATAGATGCCCAGCAGGCATTTAAATATATGTACTTGGCTCTTGCAAGAGACTAGAAGGGAGTATATAGATTGATAAATCATCTGTAAAGAATGAGATTTTAAGAGATAGAAGCTGACAGCACCACCCAGGCAGGGGATATGGACAAAAAAGAGAGTAAGTCTCAGGACTGAGCCTTAGGAGACATCCATGGTAATTTTAGATTTTATTATCCTAAATGGCAACCAGTAACACATCCCCAGAGAATTTAATTTGGAATGTTTCACTGACATCAGAAAGGACATTTAATTTGTCTGCCATGTTGGAATGAGGGAGCCAAGGAACAGGAAGGCTTGTGAGTACACAAGGGGGTGTAAAGAAAGATAGGAAGGTGGGGGATTAGTAAACATGCTGGGACTCAGTCTAATGACCATCCATCTTGTTGGTAAACAAATCATTGGAGGACATTCCAAATTACTTAATTGAATCCTGTGGAAAGTTCCCAAAGTAAATCATTTCTTTTCCCACTACTGATCATGTCAGAAATGAAGGATGAATTAAATGCTTTGAAATGAATCTGAAATAATTAGATTTTCAGTCATGTATCAAAGACAAATAGGATTTAGTTAGGGGGGAAAAAACCTTCAGTGAAGGAGATGGATAAGAAGGAAGTTTTGCCTTTATTTGGAGATTTGGTAAAAGGGGAGTCAAACTAAAATACTGTGGCTTGGGGCAAGACTGTTGAAGTGAAATCTTTTTGTTTTCTTCCCTTAATGCACTTTGTTAGGCACTGACCTCCTGACCTTGGCACAGCAATCATAGAATTGTAGGTTAGAATGAAGGGAAAAAATCCAACAGAACAACTATGAGATTTAATTAACCGCATACCTTTTAAAGATAGGATAATTTTTATATCAAAGTACTTAGTGACAAATATACATATTAGTGACCATGAGGAACATCAGTTGAATGTGAATTCTGTTTGATTCTTTTGGAAAGTATGAAATGGAGATTTTTTTTTTCAAGTATCTGAAAAGCTTTCTTGTGATGTGGATTCCAGGGCTTCTGAAACTTTTTCCACTTGCAGACCCTTGAGGCACTTCTCAAACTATGGGTTCTATTGACCCACAGTTTAAGAAGCACTGGACAAATTCTGTTTGGCTCAAGTGAGCAGAACCAGGTAGACCATTTTTTTTTTGTGCTCAACATAAGAAAAAAAAAATCAACAGATCTTAAGTGAAGTGCTTACTATATAAAAAGTACTTTGCTAAGGGTAGGGGATACAAAGAGAAAAAGTCACAAAGTCTCTGGTTTCCAGGAGCTCACATTCTAAGGGAAGAGATAATACATAAGAAAGATTTTAGTTGCAAATAAGATTGAAAGATCTCATGGTCCTTAGGGTACAATGGCAAAGCAGATGGTGATGCCTCTTTTTAATTTTATATTTTTTGAATGCTTATTTAGTATTTTATTTTACCCCAGTTACATGTAGAAACATTTTTAACATTCGTTTTTAAAACTTTGAGGTCCATATTCTCTCCCTTCTTCCCTCCCCAAACCCCTCCCCACCAGAAAGCAAGCACTTTGATATAGATTATAGAGGTATAGTCATACAAAACATTTCCACGATAGTCATGTTGTGAAAGAAAACATTGGCAAAACAAAAACAAAAAACAAACAAAAAACAAACCAAAAAACCTCAAGACAAATAAATACAGTAAAAAAAATATGATTTAATCTGTATTCAGACACCTTCAGATATTTCTCTGGGGATGGATGGCATTTTTCATAATAAGTCTTTCAGAGCTGTCTTAGATAACTGTACTGCTGAGAACAGCTAAGTCATTCACAGCTTACAATACTGCTGTTACTTTGTACACAGTGCACTTCACTTTGCATCAGCCCATAGAAGTCTTCCCAGGTTTTTCTGAGGGCATCCTGTTCATCATTTCTTTTCTTTCTTTTTTTGAAGTTTTACATAATTTTTCACCAACTATCTTCATGGATAAACATAATCCACAGTACCTTTTATTCCTTCTTTTTGCCAGCACTGACATTTGCCTTTGCAGTAACCTCCCCCCACCCCGACTCTCTTCATTCTGTTCCTTTCATTGCTTTCTTGATGTCTTTTTCTTCTCATACAGGCCATGCCTTGCAAGTCTGTGCTTTGGTTCATTTTTCTTTGCATAGTCAAGGGGATCATAAAGCAAGCTAAACCCTGTTGTTTTGCCACCACCAAAATGGGTTCAGAATACAAAGACAAAAATGACGTTTGGATTTGTCTTGTACATCTCGGCCAGTTTTTCTCGAATTTCAGTCTTGGGCACTGTGGCCTTTCCAGGATGAAGGACTTCTATAACCATCTGTTATGCTGAAGAAGTCTATTTGTCATGAACTTCCTGGTTCTGATAGTTACAGTGTCACTCATGGTGGAAGCCAGTTCCTTGAGTAGCAGGAGAGGGAAAAGCCATCATTTCTTATAGTACAATAGTGTTCCACCAAAATCACATACCATACTTTATTCAGCCATTCCCTAATTGATGAGCATTCCCTCAATTTCTAATTCTTTGTACCCAGAAAAAAGCTGCTTACAAATATTTTTGTATTTTTCCTTTTTCCTCTCTCTTTTCAGATACAGCCCTAGCAATGGTATTGCTAAGTCAAAGGGTATGCATGGTTTTATGGCCCTTTGGGCATAATTCCAAAATTGCCTTACAGAATGGTTGAATCAGTTCACAACTCCACCAATAGTGCATTAATGTCTCATTTTCCCCACATCCCCTCCAACATTTGCCATTTACCTTTCCTGTCTTATTAGTCAATCTAATAGGCATGAAGCAGTACCTCAGAATCATTTTAATTTGCATCTGTCAAATCAATAGTGAATTAAGAGTATTTTTGTATGTGGCTCTAGAAAGCTTTGATTACTTCATCTGAAAACTGAGCGGCCACTCAGGATTGTTACAGGCTGCATGTGGCCCACCAGCTGCACATCTGACAACTCTGGTCTAGAAAGCCCTCTACAAAAATAAGTTGCAGAGGTGTTGACCTGCTTTGGGAGAGAGTTTCCCATGCTAATGCATGTGCATGTTTAATGCTTATCCCCATAAGCACTCTATAGTAATCCTATCATCTGATCCTCACTATAGCTTCTCATTTTACAGATGATTAAACTGAATCTGAGAGAGTCCAAGTGATTCCCAGGGTCATACAGATCATTAAAATACGAGTTAGGCTTAAGCCCATCCCTTCTTTGTTCCATACCCAGCAGTCTAGCCTTTAAATCACACTATCTCTTACATGACAAGAGAGAGCTCAGGAATGTGTTCCTAAAGTTAGGTCCTGTTGTTGCTGGGTGAGGCTGGGAGCTCCACACCCTTTGTGCTTCAGAATCATGGGCAATTGCAGCCTGGTCTGGCTCACTGACCTACATAAGGAGTGAGCTACCTGCACAGAATTTGCTGTTTACCTGCATATGACTTTTGGCAACATTATGGGACTTTGTGATATTATCCCCTCTTTATTCACCTGTCTCATTGCTTCCTTACCACTTGGCATCATTTATCCTCTAGAATTTTCAGCTTTGTATAAATCTTGTTTATTAAAAAAAAAAAGTACTTTTATAAGATGTTTTGCCTCCAGAAAAATATGTTGATTTTTGTTGCATACTAAACAAGTGTTTGCAATAAAGGAGAGGACCACTGTTGGAAGGAAATCTGTGATCAATTACCTTAAACTGAACAGTCAGGTTGTTGAGTCCCCTCACTGCTGTCCCCAAGGAGGGCTTCATTTACATAGCCCTCTAAGGTTTACAAAGTGTTTTACACATATTATTTGATTTGGGCCTTAAAACAACCTAATGGAATCCATTCTACAGATATTATTATCCCTATCTGAAGGATTAAGGAAACTGAGACTTAGGGAGCTTATGAGTCTTACTTTTTGATTTAAACCCATCTCTCACCTCACCCCACAAGAGGTCAGGTGCCTCTTTAAGGCAAGACCCACCACGTGAAACACATTAATTAGAAGGTTAAAGGGAGATGCTACAGGTGAGATCGGAGAATGATGAATGTTAATAAAGTGATGACAATCATGATGGTTATCTTCTATATGAAAATACATTTGACCAGTTATAGTCATAGCACAAATCTTTCAAACACAAAAATGGATCATTGTGAGCTCAGGGTTTCTATCCTTATTCAAATAACCAGACCATTGGCTCATAATGCATGCAAACACACACACACACACACACACACACACACACACACACACACACACACACACACAGTCATACTGCAATGAAATCCAAAATGTTCTTTGAGCAGCTTAATGACCAACAACCCCCCTTCAGATATATGTCTCACCCACTGTTTATTCACCTCCTACTCCATATAATAATCAGGAGATAGTTCAAAATTGATATAGTAGTTTAAAATCCTAAAATGTTTTTCATTCATTACTTCAACTAATCTTCACAGAATCCCTATTAGGTTATCACAAGTAGATGAGGAAACTGAATTTCAAAGAAGAGTAAGAGGAAAGTCCTACCTCCCAATGATAATCAATGATGGAGTTAGATCTTTCGACTTCAACATGCTGCTGAAGAGAAGCAAGGCTTACTTCATGGTCTTGCTTGTTTTTGTCCATACGTCAAGTTCTGTTTGCCATAACTTATATGAAACATAAAGTTGATGCTCATGAAAGAAGACAAAATTATTTCAAACAACCAATTCCCAGGAGGAGAATAAATTTGAAAGTACTAAAGTTAATTTTCATAGCCATTTTCTAAAGGTGCTTAAAATTAAGTCAGAGAAATGAACTACTTACTCGTAATTTTATTGAACACCGATGAATTTGAGCACTTAATTTTAAAAGTTTGCATTCTTATTCAAATAGTCTTTCATGAAAAATCCATATGAAATGAGATTAAAGTCAATGTTAAAATGAGTGATTTTTTCTTTTATCTATTGCCACCAATATTCCCCTATAATTCTTCCTTTCCATCATATTAATTGCAATAATTCAGTCAGCCATTAAGTTTTTTTGAAAGAGTTTTCCACAAATTTATTCTAATTGTCACCTAAAGTTAGATATTATTTTTTAAGAGAGGCCAATGTTTCACATTTTTATTTTAAAAATCCCCCAAAAACAAAAAACAACCTTCTCCTTCCTGAAGGTGAAACTGCCAGGACCCAAAAGAAATTCATTACATAATTTACTGCACTGTAACTGACATTGTTGATTTCTTTAAGTTACTGAACCAAGACATACTACATAGTTTTAAGAAGTTTACGGACTAAATCAAACACTTTATATTAAAGTCAATTGGAATTTTGAGGTAATACCCTAATTCAAAATGTCATCAATAAGGTCACAGAATATTTTTAATACGAAGAAAAATAAAACAAACATTTTCTTTTTTCTTTTTTTCCTTTAGGTTCTTCTGCCCCAGCAGGAGGGCAAATCTTTATTGATAATAAAACAAACAAACAAAAACCAGATATACTTGTGAAATTCAATCCATCTGCTTATGTCCACAGGAAGGGCAATCTGCCCATAGCTATGACGTCAGTATGTCCAGTCACATCTTTGCACAGGAAGGAGGTCCTTCATTGTATCTGGCCAGGTCTGGACCACTTTCTATAGCCTCCCTCTCTTGGGCGGCTATAGGGGCTGTTAGGCACATGGCGCTGGACACGCTGCATTACCAAATTGTGGCGCTGTCTATAGTGAGGAGGAGACTGGGCACGAGGCCGGGGAGCAGGTGTGGAATCCAGCACAGTAGGAGGTGGTAAGGGATCTCTGGAGGCTGTATGGTTAAGGGGTAAGTAGCCAGGCAGGACAGGATTGTCTGAGAAGCAGCAGCTGTCTTCAGGGAGGACTTGAGGTGAAGGGAAGGGTAAGGGTACAGAGAAGGGCAGGAGTTGGGACTGGAGCTGCCTATCCAGCCAGGTCAGAGGACAAGCAGTCTCTTGGGCTCCTGACTCCAAGGAAAGAGACCTCTTAGTCCTCTGAGATGAACATCTCCAGGATGCAGGCTCCCTGGCCCCCTGGACTGGCTGCTCCAAGAGGGACCACTCAAAATGAGGTTCTTCAGCTCCCTGGTCTAGATATCTCCAGGGTGGCAGAGTCCCCTCAGAAGGCTTGGCTGGATGCCTCCAGGATGAAGCCTCCTTGGACCTCTGGCCTGGATACTCTAGGGATGACTGCTCCTCACTCCATTCCCCAGGAGGGGTGTTCCGCCGGGGAGCCTCAACCCCCCAGGCCTCAGCCACATGGGCCAGCAACAGCTGTGAGAGGTGGCGGTGAGCATGCTGGTCCCAGTGGATGCCATCCAATCGCCGATGTTGAACTGCGTGTCGGAAGTGGAAATGCAGGTCGAGCACATCAAAGTGGTGCCCATCTGCCAGCATCGAACAGTAGAAGTTGGCTTCCAACACATCTGTGCGTAGAGAGCCTGTCGCTGGCTGCAGCTTGGGAAGCATAAAGCCTCCTGTAAGGCGTTCACCCAGTGGCATGGTCAGGGTCCAAACCAGAAGGCAGGAGGCAGGCAGCACTTGTTCCATCCTTTCAAATAAACATTCCAGGTTTTCCTGGTAACTTTTAATGGCATCGCCACCATACCTGGAGAGGTCCCAGAGGCAGGAGTTTATGATGACAAGGTCAGGAGGTGGCCCATGCTCTAACTCAGTCAGGATGTCCTCCATATAAGCTGAGTAGACTCGAGTGAGAAAATAGAATCGTAGGAGGTGGTGGCCTGAACTGGACAGGAACTGGCGGACCTCCCGATAATGAGTCCCATTGTGTAGCCCACCCAGCCGTCCCCCTGACACCAGATGGTCATGCTCGAAGCTCAGCTCTCCCTTGACTCTGAGCTGGGCTTCTGTCAGGAGGGAGTCTTTCTGCAACAGAAGTACCAGGTCTTTGTACACGGCCCTCTGGATAGAGTCTCCCAGAACCACCACAAATTTGTTGTGCAGCAGCTGCCGAACCTCTGACGACAAGAAATAAACCATGGTGCCTGGGGCTGACAGATAACCAGACTGGCAGGGGTTGGGGGCACTTGGCTGAGCTCAGCGGGTCTGAAGGTCGAACAGGCTCCTCAGATCAACTGGAAGCTCCAGTTTCACTCAGTCCATAGCCCTCGGAAGAGTCCGTCCCCCATGTGCTTGGGATGCCCCAGCCTGTTGTTCACCCCTACTTAGCCAGCCAAAGAGAGGGGAGATCTGGGAGGATAGCCTGGAGATGGAGGAGATGAGGGAAGCTGTATAAACAAGCATTTTCCAAAACACTGACTTTATTAACATATTGAACTTTCCCCCTCCATTCTTAACTGTGAGCAACACCCAAACCCAGTGAGAAGTGCATTTCCCTCTCTAATACTGATACATAACATAGCTATTAAAATAGGCAACAATACCTGTCATTTGAGTATCTTACTCTTTCAATCTTTAAATTTAATTTATCTTTTTATAACCCCTAGACCAACTCTGCTGCAGCCCTTGTCCCCATGGCGTAACTGTTTCTTCCGGAGACACCCAGGCTAGGAACTCCATCATCTTTCTGTCTTCTCCTTTACCTTCTGCACTGAGTCAGTCGCCAAACACTGCCCTGGTATGACAACACATCTCTTACCAGGGCTCCTCTTCCTCTGACACCGCTCAGATCTGGATTACCCATTACCTGGAGCCTCACAGGGACTTCCAGGCTCCTTGGCTCTAGTCTCTCACTCCAGTATTCTACGTCTCAATAACCTTAAATGATCTCTCATTACAAATGAAATTAGCAAATATTTCATCTGAAATACAAGGCCCTGTGCATATTGTCCACCATTGTTTTTGTTTTTTTGTTTGTTTTTGTTTTTTGCAATTACACTATTTCCTTGCTTATAGCTGGCATGCCAGCAGTTACACTGGACTTCTCACTGGTCTAAAAACATGGTCTGAACTTTTCTGTCCTAACTTTTGGCCAGGACATTTCCTCTCCCTGTAATGATCTCCTTACTCTCTCTGCCTCTGAGGAACTTAATCCTATATAAAGGCAATATTCAAATATTAATTTCCCAATGAAATATTACTTTTTTATCTTAAGCAAAGTAGTTTTACCATTCTTTAAATCCCCATAGTGTATATATAACGAAGTACATAGTAAATGGTATTTATAAAATCCTTAGCAGTCTGTTAAACTGAGTAAGTATTCCATAAAGATCTAATTAATGAACAACTAAACTTTAAACAAACTTCATTTTCAGATGTCCAAACTGGAATGACAAAATTAAGTAACATATGGATCCAAGAAAAAACTGATTAAGAATATGGCTTCTACCACTGGATAAGGTTTTTATATTTTAAAAAAATGAAGTCAGGAGAACGTGACTTTGAATCCTACCTTAGAAATTACTAGATGCATGATTCTGGATAAGGAACTTAACCACAGCCTCAGATTCTTCACCTGTAAAATAATGAAAACAATATCACCAACACGTTTCAAGGATAAAGGAGATTTTAGGTAGACAGACATATAGACAGATTAGATACATAGATGGTAAATGTAAATATACAGATATCTTTCTATAAAGTTCTATAAAACATGTGTGTCTTTTTATGTGTTAATATGCTAATACAAACTGATTTTGCTAATACAAAATTTGATATATAGAAATACACCTAAACATGTATATATGTATTTGTGTAGACACACATGTTTATATATATATATATATGTATATGTGTGTATATGCATACACACATATCTGTATACACATATAGTTTAATATACTATATAATATATTTAATATGTTATAAATATACGTGTGTATATGTAGAACTAAGGTTTTTGGAATACCCTGTATACACACATATACATGCATACATGTACACATGCACACAAACTTATACATACGTATATATATATATTTATAATATATATATATATATATATATATATACACACACACATGCACCTTTTACCTCACAGTTTAAACTGCTATGTAAATGTTAGTTATAACTACATTTTATGTTAAGCATATCTCCCTTTACATATAGAAATACACATAAATATGTGTATATGTATTCATGTAGACACATGTATGTATTTATATATACACACAAATATTTTAATATATACTATATAATATATAAATCTACATCTGTGTATATATGTATGTGTATGTATACATATACACACATGACCTAAGGCTTTTGGGATACCCTGTATATACACATATACAACTATACATACATACACACATATACATACATATATACATACATACATGCATGAAACAGAGTTTAAACTGCTATGTAAATGTTAGCTATACTTATTATTTATGTAAATATATCTCCCTATCATGTTTTAAAAATTTTGCTAATTGAAAAAGTCAAAGACAGAATAAAAAAAATGGGATTTATACCAAAAACAAATTTATAGAATTAGATGCCTATGGAAATAGCATTCTTATCAAGGACTCAGACAGACTCAGTGACCTGTGTTCTAGCTATGCAGTAACAGATGGCCAAATGAGGAACTTTGGAATTAATAACTTATAAAATCTGAACTCCAAAACCTTTTTTTTAAATTATTAAGCAAATATATATTACTTGTATATGACTTAGCCATCACAGATGAGGATTTAATAAATGTATTAATAAATTACAATAAACTCAATTGAAGTCTCCTATAAACTATATTAACAAAATTACAGAACATTTTTCACACAAATAGTCAGATCTAAACAATTAGAAAAATATCAATGGCTCCATGGCTGGGTCGAGTTAATATAATAACATGACAACACTACCTAAATTAATTTCCTTATTCAATGCCATGCCTATCAAACTACCAAAAATATTTTTATGGAGCTAGAAAAAAATGACAAAATTCATCTTGAAGAATAAATGGTTAAGAATATCAAGTGAATTAGTGGAAAAAAATGGAAAGGAAGGTGGCCTAGCTGTACCAGAACTAAAACTACATTATAAAGCACCAATCATCAAAACTACTTGATACTGGCTAAGAAACAGAGGAATGAATCAGTAGAGAATATCAGGTACACAACACACAGCAGCCAATCATTATAGTAATGTATTGTTAGATAAACCCAAAGACTCCAACTTCTGGGATAAGAACTCTGACAGAATCTGCTGGGAAAACTGGAAAATAGTATAGCAGAAAGTAGGCATAGAACATCTCATACCAAATATCAAGGTAAGTTCAAAGAGGGTACATGATTTAGACATAAAGGGTGATAACATAACCAAATAGGAGAACAAGGAATAATTTACCTGTAAGATCTATAAAGAAGGGAAGAATCTATGACCAAACAAGAGATAGATAAAATTATGAAATGCAAAATGGATAATTTGACTGTGTTAAAAAGATTTGTACAAGGGGTGGCTAGGTGGCACAGTGAATAGAGCACTGGCCCCGGAATCAGAAGGACCTGAGTTCAAATCCAGCCTCAGACACTTGACACAATTACTAGCCGTGTGACTTTGGGCAAGTCACTTAACCCCAACTGCCCTTCAAAAAAAAAAAAAAAAAACGAAAAACAAAAAAAAACCAAGATTACAAGGAAGGCAGAAAGACGGGAAGCAATTTTTACAGCAAGTGTTTCCAATAAAGGCCTCATTTCTCAAATATATAAAGAACTGAGTCAAATATATAAAAAAATAAGTCAATTCTTAGTTGATAGCCAAAGGATATAAAGCTATCTAGAGTCACATAAAAATGTTATGAATCACTACTGATTAACAAAATGCAAATTAAAACAACTCTGAGTTACTACCTCATACCTATCAGATTGGCTAATATGACAGAAAAGGAAAATGATAAAATGTTGGAGACAATGTAGGAAAATTGAAAAATTAATGCATTGCTGGTGAAGTTGTGAGCTGATCCAACCATTCTGGAGAGCAACTTGGAACTATGTTCAAAGGGAAATCAAATCGTGCGTGCCCTTTGACCGAGTAATACTACTCCTAGGTTTGTATCCCAAAGAGATCACAATAAAAGGGAAAATGACCTACATGTACAAAAAAACAGCTCTTTTTGTGGTGGCAAAGAATGGGAAATTGAAGGGATGTTCATCAATAGGGATTCAAATGGCTGAACAAGTTGTGATATGTGAAGTTAATGGAATACTACTGTGCAATAAGAAATAATGAGCAGGTGGATTTCAGAAAAATCTGGAAAGACTTATATGAACTGAGCAAAACCAGGAGAATATCGTACATGATAACAGCAACACTGTGTGATGATCAACTATGATTGACATAGTTCTTCTTAGTGATACAGTGATCCAAGACAGTTTCAATAGACTCATGATGGAAAATGCTATCCACATCCAGAGAAAGAATTATTATTATAAGAACTAAACATATTATTTTCTTTTCTTGCTTTTTGCATATTGTGGTTTTTCCCATTTGTTCTGTTTCTTTTTTTACAACATGACTAATGTGGAAATATGTTAACATGTTTGCACATATATAACCTATATCTGATTGCTTGTTGGGGATGGAGGATGGGAAGTGGGGAGAAAAAATCTGAAACTCAAAATCTTATTTAAAAAACAATGTCGATAACACTTTACATGTAATTGGAAAGATACTATTTACCTAAATCAACTAATTAATTAATTTATTTTAAAAATGAAGGAATACTTTGGATCAAAAGATATCAACTGAGAAGAGTGTAACTTCACAAATGTCCTGATACAACTTCAGAGAAAAGGATATCCTAGACACAAGATTACAAGAGCACCTAGAAGAAAAGAAGCAAGTGATTAAATACAGAAAAGCTAGGAAGGAATCAATATTAAGGAAAATTAAGACCTTAGAATATTAAGTGATAAATGTTACCCAAGAGCTGAACATCCTGGAAATTAAAATGGGCCAAATAGAAAATTGAAAGCTAAGTGTTTAATACATTTCTGAGATTTGGGGTGTTAGATTTTTAAGCACAATATTTACAGCAAAGATTTCTTTCCAACCTCTTCTGTTTTCTGCTATTTGGTTTACATTTTCCCTGAATATCTAAAATCTCTCTAATCTTACTTAAATTTGCCTGTTTGCTTGGTAACCCCTACGTAGTGTTGATAGTTCTGCTCTAGGAGGCCAACTAGACAATGGCTAATCCCTCTTACATTTGGCACCCATGCAAAGTCTTTATAAACAGTTATCAAACCTCACCCAAATTTCCTCATTTTTAGGCTAAGCAGGAGTAAGTTCTTCAACCTGAGCCTCATGTGGTATGATTTTATTACTCTGGCTCTCCTTGACTGGACAACAATAGACCCCAGGCCAAGCTGTACTTGGTCATTGTTTGGGCCATTGATTGGCTCAAAATGAATGTAAAAAACAATTATCTTTGTTTTGGCCAGAAACCCTGATGGTCCTCACCTTTCAGTTCTACTTTTTTTTTTTTAAGAGGCCATCCTTCACCTCATTTCTTATACAGCATTAATCACCGAATGGATACTGCCTCAATCAAATTGAGAACTGTTAAAACCTTAGTTTGAAAAGGCCAAGGTCCCCCACTGCATCCTGGGCCATCTCCAGTTGTCTTGATCCTATCTGGCCACTCCACCCAGATGACTGGAGAGGAAAAAGTGAGTCTGGTAACATTGCACTGCGCCCCCTCACTTAAATACAATTCACTTGTGTCATGGCATAACCTCCCTGATGTCATGGTCCTCTCTGAAAATGAAGGACAATTTAAAGCACTACACAAAGGTTAATTATAATTATTATCATTATCACCCTGGGCAAGTAGCTCAACCTTCCTGTCTTAATTTCCACTAGTTGTAACCTAAGAAGGGTGGTATATAGTAGTCTGAGTTTAGATCCATAATCTTCTTGTCTCACCATGCTACTAATGGTGATGATGGGGGAGTTCTGAGTCACAATACTCTGAGCTTTGTTGAAGCATTGCTTCTTTTTACAACAAAGTTTTTTTTTAAATCAATAAAATATTAAACAATTAGTCGGTCATCAAAGAGTGAGGGAAGAGGAGAAAATAAATTGCCAAGATTAAAAATGAGAAGGGGGGACTTCTCCACAAATAGAATAAAGAAAATTATGAGAAACTATTTTACTCAGTTATATTCCAACAAAAACTAACACTTTCATGAAATGAATAAAAATTTGCAAAAATATAAAAGACTCAAATTAACAGAACAGGATATGTGGAATCGAAACACCTTTCTCCAAAGCAGAAATTAAGCAGAACATGAATGAACTCTCAAAGAGGCATGGGGAACAAGCCCAGATAAATTCACAAATGAAATCAATTAAACATTTAAAGAAAGCGTATCTTCTTTAGCATGTGACTTAAGTGTAGGAAGGCTTGTTAGCCAAGGATAATTAGTATAAGAAAAAAAAATCCACTTAAAGGAAATCCACTAATATTTCATAGTAAATAGTGAAAACAAAATGTTACTTTGGAATTTTAATCTTGAAAAAAATGAAACTACAAGATTTGAAAATATATCAGTTATATGTAAATAAATTTAGGTTATAATTTCTTTTGCCTCCACAGTACTAAAGATCATTATGACTGCTACTGCTACTGCTGCTGTTTATCCTTCATTCTTGAGGAAGACCACAATATCAGGGAGGTGATGCCAGGACTTACAATTAAATTGGATTTAAGTGAGGAAGGGCTGACCCTATGACACAGACAGCAAAGGAAAGGGGCATGGTGGTCTAAAGTTGGTTTCAACATATAACCAATGTAGAGCTTAAAAGAACAGGATTAATAGAAATCACCAAAGCATTGCATAGAAGGGAGAGTTACTCATAAGGCAAGGGATTCAAATAGATGGGCAGAGTCCTTTATTAGTTAGTACTTCTGTGACGCTGGGAGAAAAGGAGGAAGACCTCCACAATTGGGAAGATACCCTGTGGGAACTTTTACAAGAACATGAAGAAGAGCTGCACTGTTGGAGCAACTCCAGGCTTGATGAACCCACAGGTCCAGCTGAGTATTTGATATTTAAATGTTGTTTTGTCATGTTGTCCTTCTTAACAACTAGCGCTTATAGTAATCAACAAGGACAGCATTTACATGAAGGGTAGGGGCGGGGGCCAGAATTAAAACAAACTCTTCAGCCCATTATCCCTTGATTTCTGTATGCTAATATGGAAGGGCTCCTCTTGGTCAATCTCACTAGTTGTGAGCAAGAGAAAAGGATTACTTCTTAAAACACCAACATGGACGTTGACTCTAGCCTCAGATACTGCCATAAGTGCTCTATGTATATAGGGAGGGGTGAGCTGATGATATGCTGCTGGTGATGGTAGTGTGGTAGAGTTCGAAGGGGAAGTCTGTTAAAAGTAGTTTAATTTACTATCCCCACTGCTTTGAAGAATACCATGAGATAGCTTCCCAATTCAAACTCGAAGGACCCAAACAAGTGTTTCATAGTTCTACATCGCCTTGAAATCAAGGGAGAGTCATGCACTGGAGATTATACTTAGTGGAACAGTAGACAGCAAGGAAACTGATACTGAGCCTGTCAAAGACAAAGACAGCAGCAAAAGACAGAATCAGGCAATGTGGTACAGATCAAGCCCAAGCTTTTAATGGAGGAATGACATGCAATACTGATGTTGAGTTCTGCTTTAAGAGCATAAGCAAAGTGACAACTAGTGCTCACTGTAGGCATGAAGAAACAAAATCTAAACATGTAATATGAAACTTTTAGAATTGTAAGGATCCTTAGGCTCAATTTACTGCTAACTCCACATATCATAGATGAGAAAACTGATACCCAGAGGGGTAAAATTATTTGTTTAAAGTCATACACATAGCAAATGGTAAAAGCTGGGATTTAAACATACACTTATATATACATATATATATATATAGTATAGATGTATACATCTATGTACATATGTGTATGTATAAAACAATTACTGATGTTACTATTGTGATTATATTCCAAAGAAGTACTAATAAAACCTAAAACCCATATAATTAATAAGGAGGGTACCACAGTACCTAGATTTAAATCCCAGCTCTTACCACTTACTTACCTTTGTGACTTTAAATAATTTTAAGCCTCTGGACATCAATTTTCTTATCTGTAAAATATGGATGTAACAGTAGATTATGCCTTAAGAATCCTTCCAACTCTATAAAAGTCTCTCAAAGGATTTTATATTTAATCCTGGAGGTAAAGGGAATAAACTGGAGTTTGATGAACATGAGCATGACTTAGATCTTTGCTTTAGCAAGTTCAACTTGACCATTGAGTAGAGAATGGACTGGAGTGGGGAGGAACTTGAGGTGGGGAGATCATCCAGAAGCCTATTGTTAGAATTCATCTAGTAATGAGGTGATGGGACCTCTGCCAGAATGATGGAAGTGTCAGAGAAGAGAAGGGAGGGAGTAAGGGCAATGTTAAGGTGGTAAAAATGACAAGATCTGACAAATAATTGGATGTAAGAGATACCAGAGAGAGAGAGAGATAGACAGAGAGAGAGGCAGAGGGAGAGAGGGAGAGAGAGAGAGAGAGAGAGAGAGAGAGAGAGAGAGAGAGAGAGAGAGAGAGAGAGGAGCTGAGGATGGCACTTAAATTATGAGCCTGTGTGACTGGGAGCATAGCAGTTCCCTCAACATTAGGAAAGTTAGGAAGAGGTGAGAGTTTAGGGGCAAAGATAAATGACTAGTTTTGGACATGTGAATTTGAAGTAGCTATAGGACGTCCAGAATGAGATAGCCAATACTTATTTGAAGATTAGAGATTAGAGATAAAGAGAGAGGGTAGGGGCTCAATCTATTCCAATGGTACAAGAAACTACAAAGTAATGAAAATCCTACTTTCAATTCAATTTAACACCATCTCTTTTAATCTTAGAGATGTATCAGAGGATTCAAAGGTTAAATGACTTACCCAGGGACACAAAACCACTATGTGTCAGAAGTAAGACTTGAGAACATCTTGGTTTCAAGGTTACCTCTATCAACCACACCACACTGTCTCTCTTTTCTGTTTGAGGTAGAACTGAAGACTACCCTCAGGGAGATTTGTAGGCATTATTGCTTCCTCTGATTCTTAGGTTCTCCAAAGAAGCAACTTGGAAATGCAAGCTTGTGTTACACTAAGGCAGTAACATTCTTCATTACTGGGTCTTGTGATGAAATGAACTGTGATTTTGAGAGGAGTAGAGAGAATATAGAGATGGTGATCAAGGTTGAAATAAGCAATTGAGATAGATATATATATGTAGTATACTTACAGACATATATTTATATGTGACATCCATGTATATATACATATATGTGCTTATCTCTCTATATACATACATATACCAGTGCTCTGCCAGGAAATGAAATTGCTTCCATTTGAACTGTCTGAGAAAGTTTCTGAAGATCACCTGGCAGGATAAGGTAGCAGGCACTGAGGTCCTTTCTCAAACTAAACTGCCAAGCATTCAAACTCTGCTTCAGAGATCACAACTCTGATGAGTTGATCACACTGTTCAAATGCAAAACATACACTTGCCAAAAAGACTGTTTCATGGAGAACTAACAAAAGGCAAGCATTCACATGGTGGTCAGAAGAAGTGATACAAGGACACTCCTAAGTTCTGTCATAAGAACTTTGGAATTGATTGTGTGACATGGGACACACTGGCACAGGACTGCCCAGCATGGTATGCCCACATCAGAGAAGTTGCTATGCTCTATGAGGAAAGTAGAATTGAAACAATTCAAAAGCAACATCTGTATCGATTTCTCAGACAGATGCCTTTCCTGTTGGTCTTTACGAGTGAAATGAACTGAAGAATGGAGATCTGCCCATGGGAAGGAGGCTTAGCTCAAGACCCTTTTAAAAGCTGTTGTAGTGAATTAAGAAGATGGTGCTGGTAAAGTGTATGAATATTATTGTAGCCCAGTAAAGCTCTGTTTTCCTAGAAACACAAGTTGTAGGCAGGAGGCCCTAAAGCCTGCTGCAATGGCAGGAGCCTGGACTGGAGCAGTCCTCGTAAGCTGAGACATGAAGCAGGAGAGAGAGCTCCATACATGTGAATCCAGGCTGGAGCTGGGAGCAATTAAAGGGGGGAGAGCCATGGGGTGTGGAAGTCAGCCTCAAATCAAGAGCCTTTACTTGGACTCTGTACTGACTGAGGAGACCTTGATTTACTGTGACTTAGGGGTAGATGGTGTTTGTATTTTCTGTTACCCCTTAAGGATGTGTGGTGCTACTGGAGACCCTAGCCTGGGGCCCCCTAATTGTGTAAACAAATATGTTGGGGAATTTTACTGAATGCAATGCTGTATCTATGCATCACCTGACATACTGAGTTTTATATGTTTTGCTTAAGGATATTACTTATGAATGTTATGCTTTATTGAACAATGTTTAGTTTATTTCTGAATAGAGAGTTCATTACACTCTGTAATTAGACCCTTAAAATTATTCACAACAGCAGTCCTCAGGTACTCTGCTATGATTGGCATTACAGGTGCCTTCCCTGTATTTCTGCATTGTAGATTTGAATGACTGATTACTTAAGCATCCCACCCTTGAACTGCTTTCAGGAATGGATAGCCATCAGTGATACTAGATCATCTTCCAATTTTCTGATAGCTTATGCTCCCATAATCTGCTCTAAATTATTACTTGCAACTCTACACTTTTCCCTAGATCTCACTTGTCCTGCTAGTGACTTAGTATGGAAATAGCCAATATGGTACACGTCATTATGAGTTCTGTTTCATCACCAAGCACCTGATTTTTTTTTTTTGCATGATTCCAGACACAGTAGGGGTAGGCCCTTAAATTTTCATTCATCTATTTCATACTATTCATGACAATTAAGATAAATGAAAAGTACATTTGAGGGAAACTTACTTTCATTTGCAGAGGCAGAGGAATGCAAATTTAGGGATTTGAGAATTAATGAGATTCCTTTGAAGTCAGGAATGAATTGTTGGCCCTAGAAGAAAAATTGAAATTTCACAAATTTTCATGGAAGTCACTTTGAGAATTCTTTTCTATCCTTACATGTCACCAATAAATTCTTGTTGGATTGGATGCCTAAGACCCAAAAATAGTTGAGTTCATTCTTTGATATAGCAAAGTCACATGCCATCCCCTAGCTGGTCCATTTTAGAAAGAGCTCACTAACTTCCAATACCAGTATCCAATATATTTATATGCCTATCTATCTATACACATAGTTTTGCATGTGGTCTCTCCATATTGAGGCGGGCAGGGGGCAGGAACCTGTGGCCTTCTAGGTCCTTGGATGTAGTCTTTTGACTGAGTCTGAATTTTACAGAACAAATCCTTTTTATTAAGGGGATTTATTGGGGGGCAGAGTCAACATGGCTCCCACCTCCTCCAATTCATGTAAAAAATGACTCTAAACAAACTTTGGATCTACAGAATGCAAAAAATGATAGAGAAACTAACCTCCCACTGAAGACAGCCTGGCAGGCCGGCAGGAAGCGGCCAGTGCAAAGAGTGCTGGGAGCCAAGCCCAGCCCTACAAAAGCATAATGTTTTAGCCTCAGGGTGGCCACAACCGGCCACTGGCTGGATAGACTTAAGGTCACCAGCAGCTGGGGCAGTTTCAAGAATTATCAACCCATAGATGCTAAGGACAAAGTGAGAGGTCAGTGCAGTGTGGACTGGGAATTTGGGAGTATGGTCTGGCCTTTGCCGCCAGGGCAAGAAGTGGCTGAGGTATGGTGAACATGCAGCCACTGCCACATGGATACTTCAGAGCTACTGACCTGAAGATTGTAGGGGGACCAAGCAATCAGTCTGAGGGAGAAGTGCTCTAGCTTTAATCTTCTTGGATCTGTATCATTGCCTGGGGTGGAGGTCCTGGGGTGTGTGACCAGTGTGCCAGAGCTTTGAGGCTTCTGAGAGGGCACCCATCTAATAGCTCCAGCAGCTGAGAAAACCCCAGCAATTGGGACAAAGCTCCCCGCTCTGGTAGCAGAGTTGTACTGTGGTAAAAAGCTCAAAAGTCAAGTAACTGAGTGGCAACATGGGCAAGCAAAAGAAGCAAAACAAACATAGCAATCCAACTTTACTCTCCTATATTGGGGACAAAAAGGATCAAAGCATGGAACTGGAGGAAGACAAGGAAGTAAGAACTCCTGCACCAAAAGCTTCCAAGAAAAGAATAAGCTGCTTATAGGCCATAGAGGAGCTTAAGAAGGATTTTGAAAACCAAATAAGTGGAGGAAAAACTGGGAAGAGAAATGAGAATGATGCAAGAATATTATGAAATGATAGTCAACAACTTGACAAGAAAATAACACCTTAAAAAACAGACAAACTCGGGGGCAGCTAGGTGGCGCAGTGAGTAAAACATTGGCCCTGGAGTCAGAAGGACCTGAGTTTGCATTCAGCCTCAGACACTTAATGCACACACAAACAAAAAACCTAGCCATGTGACCTTGGGCAAGTTACTTAACCCCAACTGCCCTCCAAAAAGCAAAAAAAAAAAAAAAGAAAAAAAAAGAAAAAAGAAGACTAACTCAAATGGCAAAAAAGGATCAAAAAGGCAATGAGGAGAAGAATGCCTTAAAAAGCTGAATTTGCCAGGTGGAAAAAGAATCTCAAAAGCTCAGTGAAGAGAAACAATCCTTCAGAATTGGACTGGAGCAAATGGAAGCTAGTGACTTTATGAGAAATCAAGATACTATTAAATAGATCCAAACAAATGAAAGAATAGAAGACAACGTGACATATCTCTTGGGAAAAACCCCTGACCTGGAAAATAGATCCAGGAGAGATAACTTATAAATTATTGGACTATCTGAAAGCCACGATCAGAGAAAGAACCTAGAAATCATCCTTCAAGAAATTCTCAAGGAAAATTGCCCTGATGTTTTAGAACCAGAGGGCAAAACAGAGGTTGAAAGAATCTACCAATCACTTCCTGAAAAAGATCTCAAAAAGAAAACTCCTAGGAATATGATAGCCAGGTTCTAGAATTCCCAGATCAAGAAGAAAATATTACAAGCAGCCAGGAAGAAGCAATTTGAATATTGTGGAAACACAATTAGGATAACACAGGATCTGGCAGCTTCTACACTGAGGGATGATCAAGGGGCCTGGAATATGATATTCCAGAGGTCAAAGGAGTTGGGATTAAAACCAAGGATCACTTACCAGCAAAACTGAGTATCATGGGGAACATGAGTTTCTGGGGAAAACATGGTCATTCAACGGAATAGAGGACTTTCAAGCATTCTTGATGAAAAAACAAGAGTTGAATAGAAAATTTGACATTCAGATACAAGAAACAAGAGAAGCATAAGAAGGTAAACAGGGAAAGTAAGTCATAAGGAACTCATCAAAGTTGAACTACTTACATTCCTACATGGAAAAATTATTGTAATTTATGAAACTTTTCTCAGTATGAGAATAGTTGAAGGGAATAGAAATGTGTTTGTACATATATATATATATTACATATATATATGTATACACATACATATATATGTATGTATACACATACATATATATAGTTCTATATAGGAGGGTATATGGTCATATGAATACATATGTGAGTATGTGTATACATAGACAGCTGGCACAGGACCAGCTGAATAGGAAGGGATGATACTTAAAAGGTGAAATTAAGAGGTGAGGGAGAAATATAATGAGAGGAGATGGGGAGAGATAGAATGGGGGTAAATTATCTCATATATAAGACAGAAGGGAAAACTTACAATGGAGGGGAAGAACAGGAAGGCAAAAGGGAATGAGTCAACCTTATTCTCAATGAATTTGGTTTAGGGAGGGGATGACATACAGACTAAATAGGGTATCTTACCCTATAGGAGAGTAGGGGGGAGGGGATGAGAGGGTGGGAGCATGGAAGGGAGGGCAGGTTAGAGGGGGAGGGAATTTGGAAGCACCCACTTTTGAAAAGGGTCAGGATCAAAGTAGAAAAAAGAACAAGTGGGGGGTGGAATAGAATGGAGGGAAATATAGTCAGTCTTTCACAATATATCCACTATGGAAATGTTTTGCATAGTTACACATGTATAACCTATATTGAATTGCTTATCTTCCCAGTAAGGGTGGGTGACAAGGGAGGAAGGGAATGAATCTGGAATTCAAAGTTAAAAAAAAATATATATATATATATATATACATATATGTATACATATGTATATATATATACATATATAATTATTATTATTATTTTGCATGTAACTGGGAAACAAGATATACAGGCACTGGGGCACAGAGATCCACCACACCCTACTAGAAAGTCTGAGGGGGGACAGGGGAAGATATGGGAGAAAGAATATTGGGGGAGGGGATATTCAGTGGAATCGCTGTTTTGGGGTGATGGATAGGAGAAAATGGGGAGAAAATTTATAACTCAAAATCTTGTGGAAATGAATGATGTAAACTAAAAAATAAAACAACAATAAAAACAAAAATAAAAATAATATTAAGGGGATTTATCCTGTGAAATTTGGATTCAGTCAAAGGGTTACACTTGAGAACCTAGAGGGCCACAAATGGCTTTGTAATGGCAAGCAAATAAGTAATTAACACCTTGATTCAGCTACTGAATTAACACCTTGTTTCAATTCAAGTTTCTTTCAAGCCTTGTATTAAGCCTGTTAAGAAACAGAACATGTGAACCCCACAACTTGTGAACTTCTGGGGAGGAGCTGTGACCTATATAAGGAAGAACACAAGCTGGAAAGTCAGAACTTCTTGGGATAAGCATTGTGGAGGCAGAGCAGTTGCTGCTGAACTGAAGACTGAACTGAGAATTGAGAAGAACTGAGAAGAGGAATGAGAATTGAGAACTGACACAGAATTTCTTAGAGCAAGCCACATGGAGGCTGGATAAAGTGATTTTGATTTGGAGAACAGAGCTTATGTTGTTGAAGACTTCCAAGGGCCAGCTGGAGCTGCAGAAGACTTGAGGAAGCATGATGTGAAACAGGAACTGTGAAGGATTTGAGGTGGACTCGACACTGTGAACTTCAATATGGAATGGGAACTGGACAAAGAACTGGGAGCTGCCTGACTTTGAACCCAGGTGACAATTGGAGCTGGGACCACTGAAGCTGAGAGTCAGCCTTGAGTCAAGCTGAAAGAAGACTTTACTTGGATATCGTGTACTGACTGAGAAGATTATGATTTACTGTGACCTATGAGTGGAGAGCTTTGACTTTTGTCCTTTGTGATTAAATTAAGGATTTTGTGATTGACTAAATGATTGTACTTTGTTTAAAACTATGTGAACACTTTGGTGATAAGTTGTTGAGCTGTGACATGCTGAATGCTGTACCTTGATTTTCTGTGAATATTTTGCTCTGATTTGTTACTGAATAAATAGTTTGCTATACTATGTAATTGGAACCCTGAAAGCTGTTCACAGCAGTAGTCCCCTGGAAAGCTGCTGGGGCGGTGCGTGGCTTTACAGGCCATGAGGTCACAGGTTCCCCAACCCTACTTCACTTTCTTGCCCTATTAGATTGTGAGACTCCTGAGGTTAGGGATTGTTTTTATTTTTCTTTGTATCTCTACCACTTAGCAAAGTGTTTTGGTCATTGTAGGTATCTAATAAATGCATCTTGCCTGATTCTAACTTGCTCACAAATGCTGGTTAAGTAATTTTCACTCTGCTCACTGGCTTCTTATTTACTCCATCTCATTCCTTCCTGATGCTCCTTTTCTTAGTATCTTCCATAAATATAGATGTGGATAATTCCTTTGTATCCTGTCTCCATGTCACTGTCCAGCTTAGTCAAAATCAAACTCTGACACCCATGCCATTGTCCCATTATCCTAAATTCCAATAAGTATCCTCTATTTGTCATGAATGAAGACCCCCCCCCCGCCCCTTGTCCTTGAATCTCAGTGGCCCCCATGTGTGGCTGCTTATAGCACCCCTGGACCCTATGGTAAACCACTATATTGTGGCATTGTGCTTAAAATTCATATACATATATACTTTATTTGAATTATTGAATTTTGTTATGGAAAATCCCAGGAATTAAAATAGTGTATTTTTCATTCTATTTATTTTCAGTAAAATGCTTTAACCTACTTGCTATCACTTAATAGTGTGACTCATGTAATACCTGATGATAAAGCCATGATAAATATCTGCTTCAATGGTCAAGAAAACATCAGTATTCAAAGTGCTGATGAATCAGATAGCAGTTCTTTTTTATCTTCTAATCCTTAATTAACAAATGTTGGTACAAAAGAGAGCATAGCTCAGAGAAACAGAATAGAAAGCTGCTAAGTTCTAGCTAAGGGGTCACTGATTCCAGATCTCCACCATTTTCAAGATTTTGACAAGATTACTGTAAAATCCCAAAAGTCTCAGTCTCTAGAAAAGCCTAAAACATGGCATGCAGAGTAAAAAATGAAGCTTATTTTTCAACATAACCTCATTCATTAGAGGTAGGGATATGAACATGGCAAAATCACTTTCTAAGTGCTCTAGCTAAGAGAAGTCTTGTTAATGTAAATATTGTGTTCATAAATATTCTATTCACAAAGATTGACTGAAGACATGCAGTGGCCAAAACACAATGGTATTATAGGAGTTACAGAAATGAGTCATGCAATGATGAAGATCCAAGCACACAGTTAAGCATACTGTAGGCAGGATAAAATAAAGCCCATGAGAATGGGCCCAAGTACTATGGGGATTTGGAAGAAAGTGATATCACAGCTCTTTGGGGGGACTGGCAAAGGAGATCAAGGAATAACTAATTACATAGTTGGTTACTGAGCTTATCCTGAAAGATTATTTAAAATTTTTTTTTATCAGAAATGAGAAAAAGACCCAGGTGAAGGCAACAGAACAGACACCAAAGGTGGATGATTAGGAATAGGGGTGGATCAAAAACATAGACTGTGAAGGGGCCTTAGAGGCTATCCAGTCCAACCCACTCATTTTACAGATGAAGAAACTCCAGTATGGGAAATGTAAAAGACTTTTTAAAGGCTACCCAGTCAATGAGTGTCTAAAATAGGACCTGAAATCATGTATTACGTATTACAAGCTGGCTCCTTTATCCATCATACCTCCCTGGGAATGTTTGGGGAATAACAAGGTGTACAATCTGGTTGAAATTATACTTTTTTCCTTAGATCCTTCCAGATGGTAGGTCAGGGGCAAAATAACCTAGGGACTCAGGCTTTCCGTGGTGGTGGAGGGGTGTGGGAGGAGAGGGGCTGAATGAATTAGAGGATTAAACAAGGTCAGCAATTTGCTTATGATCCAACATAACCACGGGCATTTTGAAAGCCTGGAAATGTTTATAAACAATAAGAAAGCAATAGGAACCCTAAGGCCAAAAATGACAAGCTTGGGATCACTTGGTCAAAAATTCATTTCATCACAAGAAACTCTCCTATACTAATAAAATCAGAAATCAAATAAAAATCCCTATACACTATTAGAATGTAACAAATAATACATACATACACACATATATTCCAATATATCTTACAAAACAAAATACATATTAATACATGTCTATAAATTGTACATATATATCTGTATCTATTTCTGCCCCCCAACAGTCTTTGCTCTCAAGGAGCATATTATCTAGTGAAAGGGACAATATACAACTATGTATAAATAAGAACAAAAGTAGGATAAATTGGATATAATCCCAGAAAGAAGGCAATGGAATTAAGAGGTATCATGAAATATTTTTTGTAGTCAGTCAGTCACTAAACATTTATTAAGAGCCTTCTCTATGCCAGCCTCTATGCTAAGAACTGTGGATACAAATACAAACAAAAAGAAAGGTAGTACCTGTCCCTCATAGAGTTTATAATATGATGGGGGAAGACAACACAGAAAAGGAAGCTGAAAACTAGAAGGTAGAGGAAGATTTACGAAAAGTACCTAGCTCAAGGACATGATGGAGGAGTCCAAAAGTAGTCATGGGGAGGAGACAGTGCTGGGACCTCTCCTTAGATCAAGGTTTTGGAGCTCATAGCTCTGTCCTCAAGTGAGAGAGTTTAAACAGAGGGGCAGAGGGAAGTTGATAATACCATTGCTGATTCAATCTTGCACAATAATGCTATTTCTCAGTGATTAGTTTCCTGGGGCATAAAGACAAGATGGGGAAGTTAAAAGAAGACCCAAAGCAGTGTATCTAATGAGAAATGAAAATTTTAAGGAATCCAGAACATGAATACAAGGAGAAAGAAAATTTAAGGCATGAGAGACAGTGAAAATACACACTGGGAGCTGGAGGGTCTTGAATAAAGAATGCTGAGGAGGGCAGTGTCACTGCATTATATCAGAAAAGTACTTCACCCTCTTTGAGTGTCAGTTTTCAAAATTTCCTCTAGTACCTACTTCATGGGGTTCTTATGGGGCTCCCTGAGATAATGTGTCAGAAAAACTTTCACTCTAGCTTTCAAGCTTTGCTCTGAACTAATCATAGCCTGAATATGTACAAGTTGGCTACTTTCATAGTTTTTGAAAACTTATGTGAAGAACCACAGTGTCAAGAAAGGATAAAGGTAGGATAAAAATGAAGGCTGGAGGCCTAATGTCTGCATAGAACTGTTGTTGGAATCATTAACATATGCCCAGTGCTGAGTCTGGCCAAATTCTTAGTGTCTAAAGTACACTCTGAAACGGATGTCTGAGGGGCACACTCTCACTCTGATATTACTGCTACCATGCAAATGGTATCATTAGATTCAAATCCATGAATCTTTAGCTCCCATGGAAAATTATATTGTCCCAAATACCCTCATGAGACCTAAGCCTCAATCTTGAAATAAGCTTAAGAAATGAAAAGGCATTGACTATTTTAGGCTACAGAGGCACCACTCAAACCAGCTAGGGCTTTTATTGTCTAGAGAGGTCATGGGGTCCCATTATTGTAAAGACACTTCTCCAGAGTCCCTCATTTAAGTATGACCCACAAGTAGTATAAGTTATAATGGGAATCATCAGAAATATAGATGAAAGTAAACTGACAAGAGGAAAGAGAGATTGACAACAGGGGCATTAAAGTGCATTAGGGCGAGTGCTGTATGTGCAATCAGAGGACCTGAGTTCAATCTTGGCTGTCATTTGCTGATGGCTGGCCACTGGACATTTATAGGTCAGGTTGAAAAGGAAGACCTTGAACTAGATCCTCTCTAAAATCCATTCCAAGACTAAATCGACAGTTACAGGTTAGTTTTTGCTGATAGAGTATTCTTAGAATCATGTGATGAAGAAGGGAATTACAAAACAGGTGCAATCAGGTAAACTACGTCTGCTGCTATGCCAGAGGAAGAGTTTCTAAGGAATTTCCTGGTGGCTTAGAGATAATTCAATCCACGTGACAAAAGAAGCAGCTTAGTCTAGAGATGGCATCATGATCTTCATTCAAGATGGAAGGGAACTCCAAAGCTTACAGATGAGGAGACAGAGATCCAGGTGAAGATACTTGCTCAAGGCCAAACAGTTAGCAAGTAGTTGGTCCTGGTTAAGAGCAAACCCAGCTAAGCATTCAGCAGAGACTCCATACCCATCAAGGTGCTTCCTGAATATTTCAAAAAGATAAGACAATGAGCAAAGGTAGAAACGATAAGAATGGGCAACAGATTGGATGTGGGGGAGGGGTGAAAGAGTAAGGAGCTGAAGATGACTCATAGGATGTAAGTCTAAGTAACTGGGAAGATAGCAGTGCTCTCCACAGTGAAAGAGGGGAGAGTTTAGAGGGAAATACAATTAATTTAACTGTTGACATCATGAGTTTAAGATATCTATGGAATATCTAGTTGGAGGCAGTTGGAAAGGGGAGGAGGCTGGTGATCAGGAAAGAGGTGAAGGTTATCTAAGTATATATAAGAATCATATGAATAAAGATGATCAATGAATCCATGGAAGCTGGTAAGATAGTCAAGCAAGGCAGTACTAAGAGAGAAGGGATCCAGTATCATCATGGAGGATACCTACAGTTAGAGGGCATGATAGGAATGAAGATGCAAAGGAAACTGAGAAGGAGAAACATGACAGTAGGAAGAGAATTAGGATAGAAGAGTCGCTAGTTCTCTCTGTGTTTGTCTGTCTCTCTCACACTCACACTCACACACACACACACACACACACACACAACACAAAGACAAAATGAAAACGAAAACTGGAGAGAACAGAATATTGAGAAGACAGTGACTGACAGTGTCCAAGTCTGCAGGAAGGTCAAGAAGCCTTGGGATTGGGAAGAATGCCAATGTATTTGGCAATTAATGGATGATGAGTAACTTTAGAGACAGCAGCTAATAATGAATGATAAATACGGAAGTCAGACTATAAAGAGTTAATCAGAGAGTAAAAGAAGTCAGTTGGTCAACACACTTTTATTGAGCACCTACTCTGTACCAAGTATTGTGCTAAATACTGGGAATAAAAAGAAAGAGGGAAAATGCCCCCACTCTCCAGAAGCTTACAGTTTAATGTGGGAGGCAAAACTCAAACAACTACAAACAAACAAGATACAGATGGGATAAACTGGAGATAATCAACAGAGGGAAGATGCCAACTGAAGACATTTCTCAAGGAGCTTATCCAGGCAAAGGAGAGATAACAGACAATATCTGCTGGGGATCGATAGATCACATTGGGTTTTAAAGAATCAGGCAAGGGCAGTTTGGACATGTTTTGTGGCACTGGGAGGGCACCCAGTGCAGAAGCAGAGATTCAAAAGCTGTGAGTTTGGATGACAGAGAGGGCAATGTGCTGGAGAAGGTGGGATGAAAAGGCACCACTTGCTCACGTAGAGGGCTTTGCCTTAAAAGAGAACTCCGCTTCAATACTAAGAATGACTTTACAGTGTTTGATCCAAAATTGGCTGAGCCTGGTTATGTGATATGCTCTTCTCCTACTATGCCCTGCCTCATTTCTCTCTCCTTGGCAATCTTTCCTCCACACAGCTACAAAATTTAGATTCACAAAACGGAGACCTGGTAAGGTCTTTCCCCAGCTTAATAACTTCTGGTGGCTTCCTATTACCTCTAGGACTGGGTACAAACTCTCAATTTATAAAGACTTTCACAAGTGTGTCCAATCTACCTTTCGGTGCTCACTGCATTGCTCTTCTTAACATGCTTTTGGGTATCCAAATTGGACTTCTAGCTGTCTCTGGCAAATAACATCCCTCCCATCTCTCTGCATAATTCCAAGGCTGCCTCAGACACTCCAGGCACATGCCTGAAGAAGATCCTTAACCCACCAGAGCCTCAGTTTTCTTATCTGTAATATTAAAGGCTGAAACTAGATTAGCTCTTAAGGTACCTTCCAGCTCTTAATCATGATGTTATGCTCCTTGGCTTGTAGAGAATTCAGGGTCAGAAAATAGTTCCGTAAGGTACTCTATCTCTTTAAAATTAAACTGCCTGAAAATCATGGCATACTTGGAAATGAAAATAACTGGGATATTAGATCATTTAGAAACTATTAAAATCAATTTTTAAATAAAATTTATTCCAGTTAAATGAATGCTGACAAGTAAGATCATGAAGCTCATTTGTTTTTAAAACTGAAATGTATTAATATCTAAAATTAGAATACCGTAATTACATTCTAAATTTTTGAGTTATTGATACAAAATGATTTCCTCCAGCATTGTCAAAAGAGGAACAGATGTCCATACATAGCCAGATGCAGAAGCTGTAATTAACATGCAACTCTTTCTCTGCAGGAAGTACTTTTTCAGTGTTTCACATATAATTTTTTAAATCAATGCCAACTTAAATAATTAATTTATGATTCGTTAATATTTAAACAAATGAAATAGTATATGGAATTTGAAACAGGATAAAAAACTGAATTCACGATAAACTTCTGGATTACTGATAACCATAAATCAACAATGAAGGAGAAAATAAATCATAGAATCACAAAATGTAGAATTTTCGATATAAAAGGGACCTCAGTTGCCATCTAGTCTAACACCTTGGAGTATTTTCTCCTTGATCTGGGGATTCTGGAACCTGGCTATAATATTCCTGGGAGTTTTCTTTTGGGGATCTTTTTCAGGAGGTGATCTGTGGATTCTTTCAACCTCTATTTTGCCCTCTGGGTCTAAAACATCAGGGCAATTTTCCTTGAGAATCTCTTTAAGGATGATTTCTAGGTTCTTTCTTTGATCATGGCTTTCAGGTAGTCCAATAATTTTTAAATTATGTCTCCTGGATCTATTTTCCAGGTCAGTGGTTTTTCCCATGAGATATTTCACACTGCCTTCTATTCTTTCATTTGTTTGGATCTGTTTAATAGTATCTTGATTTCTCATAAAGTCACTAGCTTCCATTTGCTCCAGTCTAACTCTGAAGGAATGAATCTCCTCAGTGAGCTTTTAAGATTCTTTTTCCATCTTGCAAATTCGACTTTTTAAGGCATTTTTCTCCTCATTGCCTTTCTGAGCCTCTTTTGCCATTTGAGTTAGTCTATTTTTTAAGGTGTTATTTTCCTCAGTCAGGCTGTTGACTGTCATTTCATACTTTTCTTGCATCTTTTTCATTTCTCTTCCCAAATTTCCCCCACTTCTCTTATCTGCTTCTTAAGGTCCTCTATGGCCTGTAGCCAGCTTGTATTTTCATTTGGGGCTTTTGGTGCAGGAGTTCTGACCTCACACTCCTCCTCCAGGCTTTGAGCCTCTTTGCCCCTAAAATAGGAGTCCAATGTTGAAATTTTCTGTTTATTTTGTTTCATTTGCCTAGGCATATTGCCACTTAATTACTTGATTTTTGGGCTTGTTGCCACAGCAGGACTCTTCCACCAGACAGGGGAGCTTCTGCCCAAACATGGGGTCTTCACAACTTCCGCCAGTTGGGTGGCCTCTGTAAAGCCTCCACCCACTCTGGCAAGTTGGATACCCACCCCAAACATCCCCCCCAGACCACAATCCAGATCCAGGCAGTTTAAAGCAAAAGCGATTAACCCCCAGACTGATTGCTGGATCTTCCTACAGTTCGCAGACCAGGAGCTAGAGCCACTACTGACGCTGCAAAATGGCTTCTGTGCAGCTGTTTCTTCAGCAGCTTTTTGCCCCCAGGGGAGGAAGCCACGTGTTCCCCAAATACTGGTCCCAAAGTCCATAGGGCACTAACCTCTCACTTTGTCCTAGGCATATCTGTGCTGATAATTCTGGAATCGCCACAATTGCTGGTGTTCTGGGGTTCTACCAGCTGGCTGAATGCCCGGTCGCCCTGGGGCTAAAACCGCGGACCTGGGCTCGGCTCTGCAGGCTGCGCTGTCGGTTCCCAGGCGCTGTGCTGCCTGCTCTCAGAGCGCTGAGCTGGCCGCTCCCTGCAGGGCTGCTGGGCTGTCCTCAGCAGGAGGTTAGCTTCTCTGTGCCGTTCTGTGGGTGTTGGGGCTCCAGAAGTTGTTCGGAGCTCCCTTTCACATTGTTTGAAATTTGTGTGGGGCAGAGCACATTGGAAATGCTGTTTCTACTCTGCCATCTTGGCTCTGCCCCCTAGTCTAACACCTTAAAAAATGATCCCCACTACACACTTTTCAAGTGTTCCCATAATTACTTTGTATATCTCCTATCAAATTACATATACATACATATAGTTTTCCTGGAACAGGATTAAAGCTCCCTGAGGGCAGGGAGTCCCTTTTTGGTTTGCAAGTCTTTAAAGGTCAAACAAAGGACTTTAATAATTGATTCTGGAAGTGATAGGGAACCACTGAACTTACTGAATAGGAGTGTGACATGGACAGACTAGCACTTTTTAAAAATTGCCTTGGTAGCCAAATAGATGATAGATTGGATTGGTTAGAAAGTTAAGAGAGATCAATCAAAACCTATCATAATAGAGAGGTGATAAGGGTTGAACTAGAGTGATATCTATGTGAATGGAGAAAATGGAGAGAAAGGAAATAAGAGAAATATCATAGAAGTAGAAACAAAAAAATATTTTAAAACATATGGGATACTTAGGGTGAATGAGAGTGAGAGGTCTACGACAATACTGAAGTTGTGAACTTGGGTGACTAGGAACAGAAGGGGAAAAAAAGTATTCATTAAGTGTCTAATATATGCCAAGTTTTCTTAACTGAAGGTCCTCAGAGCTGTTGCGTTGACCTCACTGGTGTAGGCCCGTGAAGCCTAGATAGTCTACCAGTGCCAGGCCAGGAAACTGAATCCTTTTCCTTTGAATTGTCTTAGGAAGATCTGAAGACTACTTGGCAGGATAAGGTACCAGACACTGAGGTCCTTACTTGGAACTAAACTGCCAGGCATTCAAACTCTGCTTCAGAGAGTGAAAGTCTGATGGGCCGGCCACACTGTTTGAATGCAAAATGGACACTTGCCAAAAAGGCTATTCTATGGAGAACTCACACAGGGCAAGTGCTCACATGGTGGTCAGAAGAAGCTATAAGAGGACACTCTCAGGGTCTCTCTGAAGAACTCTGGAATTGTGTGACATGAGAGACACTGGCATAGGACCACTCAGCATGGTGTGCCCACATTAGAGAAGGTGCTGTGCTCTGTGAGCAAAGGAGAACTGAAACAACCCAAAAGAAATTCAGGATACGCAAATTTAGAGAATCCACCCAACATGTTCACACAGATTATTTGTGCCCAGCCTGTGGGCATGAGCCTTCGAGCTCATGCTGATCTGATCAGTCACAGCTGACACACTCTAACTTGACTCAAGCATAATGATGTCATTTTGGTCCTCTTCAAGGATGAAGGACAACAACCAATACATACCAGGTACCATGCTTCGTGCTTTACAAATATTTATAAATCTCATTTGATCCACACAATGACGCCGGGAGGTTGGTGTTATTATTATGACTGTTATGCATTTGAGGAAACTGATGCAGAAAGAGATTCAGCGACTTGCCCAGGGTCACACAGTAAACTTCTAAGGCTGGTTTTGAACTCAGGTTTTCCTTATTTCAATCCCATTTTTCTGTCTAATCTACTTCCTAGCTGCCTGGATGGTTGTCTTTCATAGCAATAGGAAAGTTCAGAAAATTGAAGGACCTGGAGTTTGAGGAGAGTTTTGTTCAGGATGTACTGAATTTGGGATGTTTACTGGATATATAGCTAGAGATGTTGCTAATATTAGAACTGGAGCTCAGAAGATTAACTAGAGGATTGGCTAGGTGGCGCAGTGAATAGAGCACTGACCCTGGAGTCAGGAGGACGTGAGTTCTTATCACTTACTAGCTGTGTGATCTTGGGCAAGTCACTTAACCCCAATTGCCCCCTGCAAAAAAAAAAAAAAATTAACTAGGGTTGAATATATAAGTCTTGGGATTATTTACTTAAAGCTGGTAATTAAATCCATAAGAGCTGAAAAAATCATGGAATGAGACAGTATAGAACATAAAGACCAAAAAGTCCAGGGAAGAGCCTAGAGAACACCTTCAGTTAACAGGGGTGACAAGAAGAATCCATAAAAAAGACAGGGAAGGACCTCTCAGAGAGTAAACAGGAGAAACTGGAGAGCTGTGTCATGTCAATCTAGAAGGGAGAGGGTGTCTGGGATGAGAATGTGATCAAATGTCAACTGATGTGGAAATGCCAAGAAGAATGACTGAGAAAAGGACAAACTATTTGGCAATGATGACTTTGGAGAGAGAGTTTCAGTTGAAAAATGAAATCAGAAGTCAGACTGCAGAGAGAGCTTCCTCAAGGAGTTTAGACACTCAAAGAAGAGAGGATATAGGTCAATATTTCCAAGAGTTGGGTAGGATTGAAGAGCTGTTTGTTTGTTTTTAATTGGGTGTGGGTTATGCTCAATGCGAGTTTCTAGGCTGTCAGGAAGGAACCAATAAATAGGAAGGGCCTGCTGTTAATTTCAATTTTCATTCTAACATCCCTTCCCTCAACACACAGACCTCCACAGCTATGATTAAAACTATTTTCCATAATTGATACCATGATATGTCCATTGTCTAGGGGTGAGGGGGCAGGTGTTTACAATGCAGATTAGAATGTCCGAGGATAATGACAGTGGTGAGATTCTTGTTCTTGTTCCTGCAGAAGAGAAATCTGTCAGAATGCCCATATTTGCTCATTTCCACTGCCTGGCCTTGTTGTGCTTGAGGTGGCTCATTTTAAAATGAACTGTAATTGAACAAATGCAACCAGTCGCATCTAGAATGAAATTCTCATACTCAGCTGATGCCCACAATGACATCTGACTTTGTGTGAGATATATCCATTTACTAGTATCTGGCAATAGTGAAGAAAACCCTCCAGGCTGAGGCAGACAGAGAAACTGTCATGTCATCTGTTATGCATGTGGTTGTGAGCTCATGAAAGGAAAATAGAAAGAGAGGGTGCCAGGTTGAGGGAGAAAATGATAGAGACAATGAGAAGACAGAGACATGGATAGAAGATGGAAAATAGGGAGGGAGAGGCAACAGCAGTAGAGAGAGACACAGAGAGAGAGAATTAATGAACTAGCGATTTTGTAGAGATAAAAGAGATTCTGGCACTAAACTACACTAAGAACAGAATTTCATAGGGAGTGGTCATTAAGCAATGCTGTCAGAAAGAGAATGAAACAAATGGCGATCAACACATGAAGCTGAAATTAACATATAATAAATTGGAAAGGTAGGTCAGTGTCAACTTAGGAAGTCATCCTGGCTTTTAAATTTCAAAAAGAGGGGCTCATATATTTATTTTATTCTGTTGACTAGAGGGGAAGACTGGATTTAAATTAAGGGAATGACATGGTCAGATCAGTAATTAGGAAATCAATTTGCCTTCCACTTTCTTCACCTTCTCTGTTTTTCCCATACATAAGAGCTTGTCAAAGAGTTATCGTCTCTCCCTCTTATTTTTTTAGTGCATAAGCAAGAGCTGCCCTTACTTTGCCTACTTCTCTGAATCTAAGAAAAGCATTAATTGGAAACACACTGCCATTTTATCTTTAAAAATCCTTTTGTCTCATATTTTGGGGGTCAGTGTTAAGAAATAACATACTATTTTGTCTCCATAAAACACTGGAGATATTGATAGATACAGGTTTGTGCTGAGCTAGGAATATCATTGTCTGACATAAAGCAAATGCCTAATAAAAATATAGCGTATATGGTTGATGTTTCCTATTAACTATCTTTCTTTCTCTCTTAACCAATATATGTATTTATGTAGTGGATTAAAGCCCTCATTTCTCTATTGACCTTTGCCTAGGAAGACTGTAAGAAAACTGGCCCTCCGAAGATTTGGAAGACAGTAGCCTTATTATCAGCCCTTTTTTGTATAAAATGAAAATGTCAATAGTTCTAAACTTAAATATCAAGCTTAACAATGATAATGATGGTGATGATGATAAATCCTTACATTTATATAACACTTTAGCATTTGCAAAGGACTTTCTATATAGTTTCTTATTTAATCTTCACAACGCTAGGAAGTAGATGCTGTTGTTATCCTCATCTTGCAGATGAAATACATGAGGCTGAGAAAAGTTAAATAACTTTCCCAAGGTCAAAGTTAGAAAGTCACTGAGCCAAGATTCTAACTCAGGTTTACCTGACTATAAATTTATTACATACTATATCTACTCTATTAATTTAACCACTTAAGTAGAATTAAAAAAAAAAAGAAGTTAAGTAAAACTAATGTTTTTAGCAATTTGGATGTCAATCTCATAGCTAGGAAGTTCTATTTGTTTAATTTTCTTTTCTTTATTTATATTAATTCTCCAGTAAATTCTCTGGCCACCTCTTCTGGTTATGAGTAGAAATGGGAAGAGCACTGTGAATATACATATTTACTATAGGTCTTTCCTACTGCTTGACAATTCTCACCTTCCATCTTTATGGTAATTTGTAATCAATTCCTCTATTATTATTATTATTATTATTATTATTATTATGCTTAGTGACATTTATTCCGATTTCATTCCTCTTTAGCAGTCCATATCATCTGGAAGTTCGACATCAGCTCCTTTTGTATACTTTTTCCTTCCTCTGACTTCAGTATCTTCTCTCCCTACACCACTGGCCACTTAGTTTCGGTTCTTCCTTCTGACATCCATGGTATCAGCTCCTCCCTATTCTTCTCCTTCCTGTTACATCAGCAAGTTCATCCCACTGTGGGATTCACAAGTTCTGGATCTTAATACTTGACACAATCATGAATTTGAAACAAGGTGCTAAAAGTACCTGTTTGCTTGCCAATACAAGGGGCATGGAAGATCTTCAAATTCCATTGCCATTACATCCCCAAGATCTTTCATGTCCTTTACATGGCAAAAATACATTAACAATACACTTCATTACATAGGTTAATGGGAGGTTAGTGTTAACTGGTTTTAGAGCATCTAGATGTTGTAAAGAATTTTACAACAATATAACAAGGACAGCACACAATAAACCCAGAAAACAATATTTTAGGGTGGGGCTTGAACACAAGCTCCCCATCATTCCCCCTCAAACAAGTGGAATCTCCAAATCTTGGGGTAAGGAGCAAAGGTTTCTTCTTCCATGGCTACTTGCTGCTGAAATTGGACATAGACCTGTCCCTGTCCTAAGAGGTCCCATTTGAGAAGTCAGTTCTTTAGCCAGAATTTGGAATGTGCTTGATGCCAGGTCCATGAAATAAGTTACATAAGTAAATAAACCATAAAACTGTACTAGTTAGGGACTTCAACTCTCCTCTCTCAGAAGTAGATATAGCTAACCAAAAAACAAACAAGAGAGAAGTTAAGGAGAATGCTAGAAAAGTTATATATAATAGACTAGAGGCTGGATGACCACCTGTGTAATATGTTATAGTGAAGACTTTTCACTACATCAGGTGGATTAGATAGATACTAAAGATGCATCATTCTCCAATTGATGAATGATCAAAAGATACTAAGAGGCATTTTTCAGATGAAGAAATCAAAGCTAGGTATAATAATATGAAAAAATACTCTAAATCATGATTGATTAGAGAAATCTAAATTAAAACTACTCTGAGGAACCACCACTTCCAGAGAAAGAACTGACATTTTCTGAATACAAACTGAAGCATACTATATTTCTTTGTTTTCTCTCTCTCTTTTTTCTTTCTTTTTCTATCTTTTGCCATTTCCTTATTTTGCTTTTCAATAATTAATTTTAGCTTTAGATGTTCACTTACAAAAGATTTTGAGTTTTGAATTTTCTCCCTCGCCTTTTCCTTCCCCCTCCCTAAGACAGCATGCAATCTGATACAGGCTCTGCTTATACATCCATAGTAAACATAATTTCACATTAGTCACAATGTAAAGAGTCAGAACTAATGGGAGGAACCACAAGAAAGAAGAAACAAAACAAAACAACAAAAGAAAAGGAGAGTAAATAATATGCTTCCATCTGAATTCAAACTCTAAAGTTCTTTTCTCTGGACGTAGATGATATTTTCCATTGTTAGTCTCTGTAGTCGTCTCAGAACCTTGCATTGCTGAGCAGGGCTGTCTGTCAAGGTCAGTCACTGCACAATGTGGCTGTTACTGTGTACAATGTTCTTCTGATTCTGCTCATTTCACTCTGTATCAGTTCATATAAGTCTTTTCAGGTTTCTCTGAAGTCTGCCTGTTCATCATTCCTTAGAGCACAATGAGATTCCATTACATTCATATACCCCAGCTTGTTCAATTATTCCTCGATTGATGGACATCCTCTTAATTTCCAATTCTTTGCCACCACAAAAAGAACTGCAATAAATGTATTTGTACATGTAGGTCCTTTTCCTGTTTTTATGATTTTTTTGGGATACAGACCTAGAGATGATAATGGTGGGGTCAAAGGGTATGCACAATTTTATAGTCCTTTGAACATAGTTCCAAATTATTCTCCAGAATGGTTGGATCAATTCAGAACTCCACCAACAATGCATTAGTATTCAAATCTCCCCACATCTTCTCCATCATTTATCATTTTCCTGTTTTGTGATATTAGCCAATCTGATAGGTATTGATGTGGCCTCTCAAGAGTTGCTTTGATTTGCATTTCTCTAACCAATAGTGATTTAGAGCATTTTTTCATATGACTATAGATATCTTTAATTTTTTTCTTCTGAAAACTACCTGTTCGTATCCCTTGACCATTTATCAACTGCAGAATTACTTTTATTATGAATTTGACTTAGTTAGACATGAGGCCTCTATCAGAGACACTGGTTGTAAAAATTCTTTCCCAGTTTTCTGCTTCCTTTCTAATCGTGGTTGCACTGGCCTTGTTTGTGCAAAACCTTTTCAATTTAATGTAATAAAAATCATCCATTTTGCATATGATAATGTTCTCTATCTCTAGTTTGGTCATAAATTCCTCCATTCTTCATTGGTCTGACAGGTAAATGACTCTTTGCTCTCTTTCTTTGCCCATAGAATCACTCTTTGGATCTAACTTATGTACCCGTTTTGACTTTATCTTGGTATAGGGTGTAAGATGTGAGTCTATGCCTAGTTTCTGTTATTCCATTTTCCAGTTTTCCCAGCAATCTTTGTTAAATAATAAATTCTTATCCTAGAAACTGGAGTCTTTGGGTTTATTGAACAGTAGATTGCTAGAGTTATTGACTGTTGTGTCTTGCGGACCTAACTTATTCCACTGCTCCACTACTCTTTTTCTTAGCCAGTACCAAGTAGTTCCAATGACTGCTGCTTTATAATATAATTTAAGATCTGGTACAGCTAGGCCACCTTCCCTTGCATTTCTTTTCATTAATTCCCTGGATATTCTGGAACTTTTGTTCTTCTAGATGGTTTTTGTTATTGTTTTTTTTTTTCTAGTTCCATAAAATAATTTCTTGACAGTTTTATCAGTATGGCACTAAATAAGTAATTTAATTTGGATGTAATCATCATTTTTATTACATTAACTCAGTCTACCCATGAGCAACTGAAATATTTCCAATTGTTTAGATCCGACTTTATTTGTGTGAAAAGTGTTTAATAATAGTATTCGTGTTCTTTCTTACTTTTGCTCTTTCTTTCCTCCTTCTCTTCCTTTCTTCTCTACTTCTTTTCCTCCCTCCTCCCCTTCCTTCTTTTTCTCTTTCTTTGGTGTTTGAGACCTCTTCTACAAAATGACTAATATGAAAATGTTTTATATGATTGCACATTTATAACTTAAAATAGATTGCCTACCATCTTAGGGATGGGAGAGGGGAAAGAGAAAGGGATAAAACTTGGAACTCAAAACTTAAAGAAAAATTAATGTTAAAAATTGTTTTTAAAAGTAATTAGGCAAAAATAAAATATTACTTTAACAAAGAACACATTACATGTTTAGCTTATATCAGATTGCATGTAATCTTGGGGAGGGTAGAAAGGAGGGACAGGGGAAAATTTAGAACTCAAAGTCTTATAAAAGTGAATATTGAAAATAAATATAAAGATATTTGCAGGGGTCAGAGCCAAGATGGCAGAGTAGAAGCAGAAAATTCCATGAGCTCCCCCAACAACTACTTATAATACCTGTAAAATATAACTCTAAACAAATTTTAGAGCAGAACTCATAAAATGAGAGAGAAAAACAAATCACCCAATGAAGGCAGCCTGGCAGGCTGACACATAGGATCTATTGCAAAGAGCTGGGAGCTGAGGACAGTCTTGCGTGAGTCACCCTGAGCCCCAGGAAGCCCCGACCAGGGCCCAGAGGGTGGGAGCAGACTTCAGGAGAGTGAATCACTGGCAGCTGTGGCAGTTTCCAGACTTCTCAACTCATAACACCAAAAGAGAAAGTAAGAGGTCAGTGGGGAACTCTGTTGGAACTAGGTGATAGCAGAGTGTGGTCTGGCCCCTGCCCCCAGGATGAGAGGTGGAGAAGGTGTGGTGGCTGCAGCTGCTGCTTTGTGGCTGCCCCCAGAGCTCCCAGCCTGCAGATCATTGGGGGACCAAGCGATCACTCAGAGAGTAATGGCTCTTTCTTTGACCAGCTTGGATCTGCATCACTGTCTTGGCCAGTGGTTTTGGGGTGAGAAATGAAAGTGTTTCAGAGTTTGTGGTGACTGTAGAGAGGGCACCCTCCTCAGACCTTTGACAACATATGCGGAAACCCCAGAGATCTGGGACAAAGCTCTCCACTCTTGAAGAGAGTTCTACCATGGCAAAGAGCTCAAAAGTTAAGTAATTGGATGGCAAGATGAACAAGTAGAGGAAGCACAATCAAACCATAGAACCCTTTTTTGGGGGACAATAAGGATCAAAACATGGAACCAGAAAAAGTCGACAGGCAAAACTCTTGCATCAAAAGCTTCTAAGAAATATATGAAATGGTTATAGGAGGAGGAACTCAAGAAGGATTTTGAAAATCAAGTAAGATAAGTGAAGGAAAAACTGGGAAGAGAAAGGAGAATGATGCAAGAAAATCATGAAAAGAGAGTCAACAACCTGACTGAAGAAAATAACACCTTAAAAACAGACTAAGTCAAATGGCAAAAGAGGCCCAAAAAGCCCATGAGGAGAATGCCTTAAAAAGCCAAATTGCCCAAATGGAAAAGGAATTTCAAAAACTCACTGAAGAGAATAATTCCTTCAAAATTAGATTGGAGCAAATGGAAGCTAATGACTTTATGAGAAATCAAGATACTATAACACAGATCCAAATAAATGAAAAAAAAAAGAAGGCAATGTGAAATATCTCATTGGTAAAACCATTTACCTGGAAAATAGATCCAGGAGAGATAATTTAAAAATTATTGGACTACCTGAAAGCCATGACCAAAAAAAGAACCTAAAAATCATCCTTCAAGAAATTCTCAAGGAAAATTGCCCTGATATTCTAGAACCAGAGGGCAAAATAGAAACTGAAAGAATTCACCAATCACTTCTTCAAAAAAGAGCCTTTGTATATACGTAGATGTTTTATGTACATTTATATATGCATATGTTTATGCATGCATATGCATACACACACATGGATGGTGGAGGGATGTGGCTTATGATATAAAATCTGATGCTTAGGTTATCATGGAGGTAGGCCTAAAGGCCAATCGAGGAGAGAACAGCATGGAGGAGAGGGTATTCAATACTGTTTAATGCTACTGAGAGGTTAAGAGAAGTCTGAAAACAGACTGTTGGATTGAAAAATTACAAGATTAGTGATACATTAGAGACAATATTTCCCATGGAATATTACAGTATTTTAATTGAAAGTCTCTTGAAATGTGTAAGCGATTTTGGGAGAACAGACATATCAATGCATTCATCCAGACATTCAGGAAAAGAATTGGAACTCTGGCCCCAAAGTTAATAAAGCATGCATACCTCTTCTAGATGCATAACCCAAATGTTCACACAGACTATTTGGGCCCACTCTGTGACAGAGCATTCCAAGCTCCTATTAGTCTGATCAGCCAGCCAGACACACTAACACCTGACTCTAGCATAGTGATGTCATTTTGATCCTCTTGGAGAATAATGGACAACAACCAACCAAAGGCATAAAAAAAAGGAGACATTAGCTCCACGGATTTTACAGAATTTTTTATTATGTTTTATTTTGTTATTCAAAACAGCTGCCTTCTCTCTCTCTACTTCTACTACACCTCAGTGATAAAGAAAAAACAAAAACAAACTCTCTTACAAACATGTAACAAAACAGATTCCTGAACTGGAAGTGAGGTGTGGCACAGTGCATAAAGCATAAGACCCAGAGTCAGCAGAACGAAAGTTCAGATCGAGTCTCGGAGGCTTCCTTGCTATGTTACCCTGGGCAAGTTGGAGATAATAATGGCACTTCCCACGTTTTATAAGGATAACACAAAATAGCACTTTTAAAAGCACTTTGTGAACATTAAATGACTGTGTAAGTGCTATGACTCCCCCCCACACACATATGTGCATGCATGTACACATGTATGTGTATGTGGATCACTACTCTATCAGAGGGTGGGCAGTAGCACATCTCATCGCCTTCTTCTGGAATTGTGGTTTGTCATTGTGCTGATAAGGGTTTATAAGTGTTTCAAAGTTACTTGTCTTTACAATTTTCTTGCCATTCTATAAGCTGTTCTGTTTCTGCTTACTTCCCTATCATACATCAGAATCTGCCTTCATGGTTTTCTCTGCCATAATCTCATTCATCCTATTTTATAGCGCAATAGCATTCAATAGCATTCTTAAGCTAAAACTTGTCCATCTGTTCCTCCATTAATAGGTATGTGCTCAATTCCCAATCCTTTGCCATTCCATAAAGAAAAGATGCCATAAATGGTTTTATATTTCTTGGTCCGTTTTCTTTTTTTTCCTTTCTACTATTTGGGGTTAGAGACCCATTACTGATGTTGCTAGCTCAAAGGGTATGTACCACTTAATAGCTTTTAAGGCATAGTTACAAATTGCTTTCCAGGTTGTCTGGGCCAGGTCACAGCTTCACCAAAAGTAAAAGTTAATTAATGTATCCACAGCCAATCCAATATTTGTCATGTTTCTTTTTTCAAAGTCAACTCTGATAACCTAACTGACATAAAGTTGAAGTTTTAATATTCATTTCTTTAATAATTAGCATTTATAAGGTTGTTGGTAGCTTGGGTTTCTTCTTCTGAAAATTATCTGTTATACTTTGACCATTTATTAACCGAGGAATAGCCCCTATTCTTATTAATTGGAGTAAGTTATAAGATAAACATATTAGAAACTGGATCTTTATCAAAGAAACTTGCTGCAAATATTTCCCTTTTATTTATCTGTTTTTCTTATAATTTTGGCTCTATTGGTTTGGTTTTTGATAAAACTTTTTGATTTTACAAATAATTATTGTCCATTTTACCTTATGTCATCTTCCCTATCACTTTTTTGTCATGATTTCATCCTCTATCCATATATCTAACAGATACTTTCTTCTTTGTTCCTCTATATTTTCATTCTTCTCTAGTTTGTATTGCTTATAAATAATCCTTTCCTTAATTTACCTTCTCTCTTAATAACTCCTCTCCTTTCTTCTCTTTCCCACTTTTTCCATATGGAGCAAAACGTATTTCTGTGACTAACTCTTTGTATGTATACTATGTATATTCCCTCCTTTCACTCACTCAGAGGAGGTCAAGGTTCATGTTGCCTGTTTTTCAATACCCTCCTTCTCCCTTTGAGCGGTATACACTCCTACTTATGCTCCAATTACGTGTGAAAATTATCCCCGTCTTTCTTCTTCTTTCACCTACTAGCATACTTCTTTTCCTCTTTCCATTCTTCTTTTAAGACCATTAAAACATAACAGAATTATTCCCAGTCCCTCTGTCTAATTAGCTGCCACTATGGCCCTTGATGAAGATAAGGTTCAGTGGCAACACTGGAATGATCTCATTATAATAGAATATTAATAATTTATCCTAGGTCATTATGATTGATCTTATGTTTTTGTCCTCTCTTATCTTTAAGTTTGTGCAGATCTAGTGTTTACATCAGCAATGCTGTGAAAGCCTCTATTAAAGGTCTATTTTTTCCTCTATAGCATTATATTCAGTTTTCCTGGGTAAGTTATCCTTGATTGTAAACCTATATATTTTGCCTTCTGGAACACTGTAATCCAAGCTCTATGCTCATTTAATATGGTGGTTGTCTGATCTTATATCATTCTGGCTATGTCTCCTTGGTACTTGAATTCTTTCTTGCTGACTGCTTACTCTATTATTACTTTGACTTGGAAGCTATGAATTTTGGCTATAATATTCCTGAGACTTTTCATTTGGGATTTCCTTCAGTGATCAGTGATTTCTTTCTATTTCTACTTTTCCCTCCACTTCTCAGAGATCTGGTCAATTTTCTTTAATGATTTATAGGAATACAATGTTGGTTTAAAACAAGTATAGGAGAAACTCCTAGAGAGTATCCCAGAAGCCCTTACCCATCCCACTTGGTCCATTGGGGACTTTTCCTTCCCTTAGAAATGACCAAAACTACAACCATTACTGATGCTTACTTGAGCTGTGACTCATGAAAATTTTCCTGTTTAACATTTGCAAGCTTTCTTTAGTTTCATGCCACTAGTTTTCATCCAGGCCTGCTAAGCCTACCCACACCCCTAGTATAAAATGAGATTCCTTGGGTTCCAGTGCAGCACCTTGGTCTGACCAGAAATAAATTTGGAAGGCTTATAAAGGACTTAAAATGCCAGGTAGAAGAGTTCATATTTGATCCTACAAGTAATAGGTGGCTGAGGAACTTATTGAGAAGTCAATAAAGAAGACCTGCACTTTAGGAAAATTACCTTGACAACTCTGTGGAAAATGGATTGGAAACGAAAAAGTCTTGAGGCAAGGAGGTCAAACAGGAAGCTATAGCAATAGCATAGGCCAGAGGTGATAAAGATTTGAAATGGAGTGGTGATCTTGTGGGTAGAAAGAAAGGGACAGATGCCAGAAATGTTATGAAAGTAGAATCTATAAGATCTGGCCACAACTATGGGATCAGAAAGGATCATTGTACCATCGTCCTCACTGATTACATATGGTATATTATATTGAATTCTGAGTATTTCAAGAAGGATAATAATGAAAACTATACTTAGAGGAGGCAAACAGGATAGCTATTGAATTCATGCTGGCAGCACATTAGGAAAAGCTAAAGGTATGGCCAGCTTGGAGAAGACAGGTGATTTTAAAACACACAAAAGAACACCATCAATAAAACTATGGTCAAGGAGGAGAGGAACTGGATTTATGTTGTGTAGTACATGAAACAGTGTTTTTATATGGTTAAGTTATAATGAGCCAAAATTTTTTGTCTCACAGAATAACTTACAAATGATTAGAAATGTTCAAAGAAGGAATTAATCCCAAATTCTTGGGATATAATGAATTGTATTCATTATATTATATCATAGCACATTGAGAAGTGCTAAATAAGTTAAGAGAGTCATCTGCCTTAAACATCACAGAAAAGGATTTTGATATTTGGCAGGGGTGAATAAAAATGATTTCTAAGTTCTTTCCATATTTGAAATTCTGTTTTTATATATTTGATACTCAATTTTATTTTGCATTATTGGCTTATGGAAGACTTTGGATACTAGGGGATCCAAAATCATAAATCTGATCTTAATCAAGACATTTTTGGCAGAGTTTGTGAGGAGGATGTATGTGTATTAATCTTTAATAGTGATATGAGTGTATTTTAAATTCCTCTTTTCTACTGTACCAAGGAGCAGGTGCTCAGCTGCTGCTACAATTTCCAGAAATTCCTAAGTTCTCTCCTCTAGATTTTGGTTTTCATAAAGCATAAAAGCTGGAAAAATGATTCTTTGGCTGACACAAGAAGGCAACAGGGAATGAAGAGGGGAGAGCGAAGTTAGCAGGGGAAATGAAACCTACCAACAACCCCAAACCTCATTTTGCCCATTAGTTTCCACACCCTCCTGTAGAAGACTTTAGATTAAAATGGCTTTCACAGAGCTTTTCTTTCTCTTTACCTTGCCACAGATGTTCCAGCGTAAAGAATGACAGGCAGCAGGGTTGACTTGTGACAATAGCTGAGCATCCTGGCCATTTCATTCTTAAACTGAATCATTAATAACTGAGTGTTAGGCACCCTTGGCCAGACTATTGTCTGGAAAGGATGCAAAGCTTTCTTTGGCCTTCTATATCCTAATTTTACTTTTGTAGCATCTGGCCTAAAACCACAATCAAACAGAACTATGTCCCTCAGGGATAGCTTCAAAGTCAATTTCCTATGTCTTTTAATATTAATATTTAATTTGAAAGCATTCACTCAGCTCTTGCTCACAACTTTATGGATCTCACCTCAATACTCCAAGGGTATACTATAGGACTGGGATTCATCAGAGAAAAATTTATGTACGAATACCATCTCCCTCTTCCATGTTCTTTGGCTTTCTTTTCCTCCCCAGACAAGTCTGTAATAGAAGCAGGTGGCATGATCCAATTATCAGCGGTTGGCACCACAGGTAAGAAATGAGGAATTTTGAGGGTTATTGAATACTACGGGGTGATTTTCTTCTTGGCTCTGAGGGAATCAGGCATGTAGTTCCCATTAATTTTAATGGTGTTTCTGGGGCTAATCTGCAATCCAGTGACGTACCCTTCTGGAAATGTTGATGATGGATCAGCATAAAGTTATGGAGCACAGGTGTTTAATTGGTAGCAGATCTCAACAGAATAAAAGTCCATAGAATAAAGACATATCCATCTCATGGACTGAAGGGCTGGGAAATGAAGCAGTTATATTACAAGCAGACCTATTACGCTGCAGATTAGGATTACTTTGCCAAGTGAACCAGAGGAAAAGAGCTGACCTTAGTTATGTATTCTGTAGTTTCTCCTTTTGTTTCATAAGAGTATAGAGTGTCTTTTAAAGCCCTTGGATTTGAGGACTCTATGAACCTCTATTTCCAGAGTTTCTTTCTTTCTTTTTTTTTTCATGGCAATGAGGCCCACAGAACTGAAAAACTCCCAAATCTCATTTGCAGATTCTGTAACACTAACACTTTCTTTATTAGTGTGTCCTCAATAAAATAGCCCCAATACACTTAGGAACATGCTTCAGTGAAAGTGAATGAATTTGCAATTTTTACTGTGTTCAGTGAGACTGCAATGTTATTATGTTGTTACACAACCCAAGGTAGAAGGAACCACATCTGCCAAAACTTCTACCTCCCTCTAGCTACCTTTATCTATTTGAGTGAGGGGGGACTGTGCAAGGTCACCAGTCTCACTTTCTCCTCAACCCATCTGGATCCAGTGACCAGATGTTCATCAGGATGGCTGGAGATGACCCAGGATTCAATGGGAGACCCTGGCCTGAAGACCAAGGCCTTTTCACCTACTCACTTGGAGTGAGGTAATGCCCATTCAGTGAATAGGCCTCTTTAAGAAGTGAGCTAAGAGATGGCCCCTTTAATTATAAAAAAAGCAAAAAGAAAATCAAGCTGGGAGGGGAAGACTTTCAGGGCTGCTGTTCCAAAGAGAAACAGTTACCAGTGATTCAGTATAAGCCAGGGAGGCCCAAAATACAGTTATTAAGTGGAGCTTGGGCGGGGAACTATTGTGGTCCAATCTATGAACTTCAGAATGAACTGAATTTAAGGTTTTTGAAGGTCTTCCCTCCTAGCTTAATTTTTTTATCCTTTTTTTGTAATTAAAGGGGCCATCCCTTGATTCACTTCTTAAAGAGGCCTATTCAATGAATGGGCATTACCTCACTCTGAGTAGGTGAAAAGGCCTTTGCTTAAAAGCCTGGGTCTCCCCTTGCATCCTGGGCCATCTCCAGTTGTCCTGATGAAGATGGCTCTGGAGGAGAAAGTAAGGCTGGTGACCTTGAACAGCCCTCCCTCACTCAAATCAAAGTCAAGTGCAAGTCATGTCATCATTTCCCTGATGCCATGGGTCCTCTTTGAAAAGGAAGGACAAACTCAACCAAACCTTTATCCGATGTTGTCTACTGCCATGAACCAGAGGAATAAGCAAACATCGCTAGATGACTTAAAGTTAATACAAAACCATGATCAGTTTCAGCTTTATATCATGTTGTTGTGTCATCTCATTGTAAATTAATTGACTGTAAACAAATATTAAGGTAGCATTGACACAGTGATTTCATGTCCCTGGTATTTATCTTAAGTGAAGTAGTATTCTGGACCCTAACACTTTTTGTAAATAATGGATTGGTCATTTATGTATACATAAAATGTAATCAAAAGAGGGCCACAAAGCTCAGCAACATAAATTTTTAAACAGAATTCACCAGTTTAATTTGTAATTACTAGTACAACTAAGAGGGTAATATTTTAAAATTATTTTTATTTTGTTAAGTATTTCCCAATATTATATGTGTAAAAGGATTTTTAACAACCATTTTTAAAAATGTGGGCTCTAAATTCTCTCTCTCACCCCTTGAGAAGGCAAGTCATTTGATTTTCCTTGTATATGTGAGGTCATATAACATATGTTTTCATATTAGCCATTTTGCAAGAGAAAACAAAAAAATGAAAATAAAGAAAATTTTAAAGTATGTTTCAATCTGCTTTCAGAGTTCATCAATTCTCTCTCTGGTGGTGGTTAGCATTGTTCATCAGGGTCCTTTGAAATAATCTTGGATCATTGCCTTAGTGAGAGTAGCTAAGTTTTTCACATCTGATCATTCTCCCAATATTGCTCTTACCATGTACAATGGTCTCCTGGTTCTACCTACTTCACTTTCCGTCAGTTCATATAAGTCTTCCCAGGTTCTTCTGAAACCATCTTTATAATTATTTTTATAGCACAATAGTATTCCATCACAATCATATACCACAGTATGTTCATCCACTCCTCAATTGATAGACATCCCTTTGATTTCTAATTTTTTGCTGCTAGGAAAAAAGAGATACTATATAATTTTTGTACAAATAGATCTTTTCCACTTTTCTTTGATCTCTTCAGATTCCAGACCTACCTAGTGGCATTACTGGGTCAAAGATATACACAGTTTTATAGCTTTTTGGGATATAGCTAGAAACTGTTCTCCAGAATGGTTCAATTAGTTCACAATTCTGCCAGACAAAAAATTGTCCTATTTTTTCCTCATCTCTTAAAGCATTTGTCATTTTCCTTTTCTATCATGTTAGTCAGACTGTTTTACTTTAGTTGTTTTTATTTACAATCCTTTCATCAGTAGTTATTTAAAGCATTTTTTCCTATGAATATTGACAGTACTTATTTCTTCCTCTGAAAACTGCCTCTTCATAGCTTTGAACATTTATCAACTGTTGAATGGTCCATTTTCTTTTATAAATTTGCCTTACTTCCTCATATATTTGAAAAATGGGGCTTTTATCAGAGAAAATTGCTATAACTCCCCCCCACCCCGTTTCCAGGTTTCCTTCTAATTTTGGTTGCATTAATTTTGTTTGTGCATAAAAATATTTTATTAAATTTCGTGTAATTAAAATGATTCATTTTTACTTCTGTTATCTTCTTTATCTCTTGTTTGGGTATAAACTTTTCTCTTTTCCATAGAACATGATTTTTTAAAATTTTTGTTATTGATATGGTCATTTATGCTGATACTTTTCCTCATGCTAACTAGTTGTGCATTTTTGGTATAAGTACCACCTGCTTATTGTATATGATCTTTGATATATCTGTATTCTCCTTGCTAGTATTTTTGCAACTATACTTATTAGAAAAACTGGTGTATAATTTTCTTTCTTTCTTTTTCTCTTTCTGGTTTTGATATCAAAACCATATATACATGATGAACTTAATAGGATGCATGCTTTATCTCTTTTTTCAAATATTTTATATAGTATTAAGACTAATTGTTCTTTAAAGTGTTTGCCTGAATTCACCGTGAATTCATCTAGTCCTAGGAATTTTTTCTTAGAGATGTAATTGATGGCTTGTTCAATTCTTTTTTCTAAGATAGGGTTATTTAGGTTTTATCTTTCCTCTTCTGTTAATCTGTACAGCTTATATTTTTTAAATAAATTTTCATCCATTTCACTTGATCATTTTTATTGGCATATTACTGAGCAGAATGACTTCTAATAATTACTCTAATTTCATCTTTATTGGTGGTGCATTCATCTTTTTCATTTTTATACTGATAATTTATTCTCTCTTTTAGCTTTTACTTAGTATTTTCATTTTCCCCAGTTACATGTAAAAACAAATTTTAACATTTTAAAAATTTTGAGTTCCAAATTCTCTCCCTTCCTCACTCCCTACCCCACACCCCACTCCCATGGAGAAGACAAGTAATTCCAAATAGATGTGTAGTCATGCAAAAGACATTCATAATAATCATGTTGTGAAAGAAAACACAGACAAGAAAAAACCTCAAGAAAAATAAAGTTTAAAAAGTATGCTTCAATCTTTATCCAGACACTGACATTTCTTTTGCTGGGATGGATAGTAATTTTCATAAGTCCTTCAGAATTTTCTTGGTTCATGGTATTGCTGAGAATAGCTAAGACATTCACAGCTGATCATTTTACAATATTGCTATTACTTTGTACACAGTATATTTAACTTTGCATCAGCTCATGCAAGTCTTTCCAGGTTTTTCTGAGAGTATTCTGTTCATCATTTCTCCTAGTACAATAGTATACTATAACAATCACATACAATGATTTGTTCAACCTTTCCCCAATTGACAGGCATCCCCTCAAACTTCTAATTCTTTACCCCCAGAAAAGAGCTGCTATAAATATTTTTTGTACATATATGTCCTTTTCCTTTTTCAAAAAATTTCTTTTGGATACAGTAGTGGTATTGCAAAGTCAAAGGGTATACACCATTTTATAGCCCTTTGGGCATAGTTCCAAATTGTTCTACAGAATAGTTGAATCAGTTCAGAACTTCACCACTTCTCTACTCTGTCATATTGGTTTTGCCTATGCCCCTCCCCTTAATACTCTTGATTATTGCTTATTTGTCATCCAATAATTGAACTTTTCCTTGCAATCTCAGAATTGCCACAAAATCATTGATCTTCATTAGGAAGAAACTTTAACCATCATCTAATATACCTTTTATTTTGTAGAAAAAAATCTAAGAGTTATATATGTTAACTGTCATTGATAACAGAAATTGAAAATTGGGTTTGAATTCAGATCTTTAAAGTTCAAAAAGTTTTAAAATTCCCATTATACCAGAATCAACACACAAAGAAAAACCATAATTCAGTGTCTAGAACCACAATAATAAAAATAAATATGTGCCATTTTCATCTACAGAACAACATATACATCCTAAGTTGATCTCGACACATATTCCAATATTAGTTGCTCCCAGCTGACAAATCTAGAGGCTGTTTGGTTAACAGTCAGTACTCCCATGATAGGTGAAGTTATTTAAATCTACAGCCAAAGTGACAGAGTGAGTGCAATAGCTGTTTTTTGAAAGCTTTTAAATATCTGATAATTATTATGTGCCAGAGAAAAGAAAAGCCAGAGGTAAATGCAATTTGTTTTGTTTTTTAACCTTGTGTTTTATTAATCAATTTTGTTTCCAGAAGCAACTTTAGTATAACAACTCTTTTGACCAAGAGTTTTCCTAGTATCCTTGCTAAGAATAGCAGTTTTGTGATTAATCATTGAAAACACAATTATGCATTTGCATTTACATGGCAACACACATTTATATTTTCCACGGTGTTGTGTTATTAACAATATACTGTTTTTTTTAATACAAGGGGAAAAAAGAAAGAAAGACATTATTCTTCCATGATTTCCATGTATTTTGAGGTCCAACTTTGTTTATGAAAAATATTAAATGCAACCATTACTTCTTTGCACCTAATAGTACTATTTCATTAGCTTAAATAACAGTTTTATGGTATAGTATTATTTTGTGGCAGAAATTAAAACAAGTATTTATATTACATAAAAGCTAGTACCAAGGCTAAGAACACAAACACATATTCAGATGTTAGGTGGGAAATAATTTCTTGAAATAATGAATGAAAAAAATCCATTTCCCTCTATTTTATTGGATATTTTAAATAAAAAAAATTTGTGTATTCTGTGTGTGTTTGTGTGTCTGCAGAGAGAGAGTATATAATATATATGACAATTATATGTATGTATATATACATACACACTATATATGTATATGCATATGTACATATACTATTCCCTACATTATCTATATGGATATTTTTTTTGCACGTGGGGGAAAAAGAATCCTATGCATTCTCTATCCATGACAAATATTTCAATCAACACAAAAGAAAACATTTGATCTCGGTAGGATATCTGTCCAAATCACTGAGGGGTACCAGTGATCCAATGGGTCAGTGATCTCACTGAGTTGTGTCCTCCCTCCAACGATGCAATTCTCTGCCTGGACACTCTTCTCTATGACTTCCTATTATTTAAACACTACCTATGGGGTCTTCAGCTCATTCCCTTGACATTATGAGAATATCAATGGAAGATGCTGCTCTTGCTTTCAATGCATAACTAACCCACATCCCCACTCATCTGCCTTTACTAGCTCCAGTTGTACATGGCTTTGATGAAATGCTTATTACTTTTACTGTAAAATTTCTCTTTTTAAGTCAACCCTCATCTACCATACTCATCTCCATTACCCTTTGGTTATCCTCGAATTATTCTTTGGGCATTTCTTTTCTTTCAATCAAATCACATGAATGAGATAGGGTAACCATGATAATGCTTACCCCTTCCACCTTGCGACTAGACACAGAACCAAGGTGGCAAGGAAGCAGCAAGGAGGCATTTAGTTACTCCACTTTCAGAAGCTTGCTTTGACTCTACGGGGAACCTTTGAGTAAGGTAGCAAAGGGAAAAGGCACTAAATTTGGGGTCAGAGAGCCTGGGTTTGAATCCTGGAACTATGTCTCCTTCCCATGTAGCCCAAGTAAATCAACTAACATCTGTGGTCTCTAGATTTCTCATCTATAAAATGAGGGTCCTGGACTAGATCATTTCAGGAACTTTAAACTTATGATATCAAGAATATTTTTACTGAACTTCTTGAGGGGGCAGAGCCAAGAAGGCAAAGTAAAAACAGGAACTTGCTTGAGCCCCCACTCCAACCACCTCCAACCTGTAAAAAATTACTCTAAACAAATTCTAGAGCTACAGAACCCACAAAGTACCAGAGAGAAACAAATCCCCAGCTAAAGGCAGCCTGGCAGGCCGGCAGGAAGGGTCTATTGCACCAGGCTGGGAGCCAAGTGCAGCCCTGTGTGAGCCACACAGGCCCAGACCGGGGGCGGCCCAACCAATGGCAGAGACAGGTCAGAGCAGACTTTAGGAGAGTGAATCACTTGCAGCTGTGGTAGCTTCCATACTTCTCAACCCATAAACTCCAAAGAGAAAGTAAAATGTCAGTGGGGAACTCTGTTGGAACTGAGTGATAGAAAAGTGCCCTGATAATCTAGAACCAGAGAGCAAAGTAGAAATTGAAAGAATTCACTGATCACCTCTTGAAAAAAGAGCCCAAAAAAGAAAACTAGGAATATAATAACCAAATTCCAGAGTTCCCAAGTCAAAGAGAAAATATTACAACAGTCAGGAAGAAACAATTTGAGTATTGTAGAAACACAATCATGATAACACAAGACCTAGCAGCTTCTTCACTGAGGGATCAAAGGGCTTAGAATATGATATTCCAGAGGTCAAAGAGCTAGGATTAAAACCAAGAATCACCTACCCAGCAAAACTGAGTATAATGCTTCAGGGGAAAATATGATCATTCAATGAAATAGAGGACTTTCAAGCATTCTTGATTAAAAAAATAGAGCTAAACAGAAAATCTGACATTCAGATACAAGAAGCAAGAGAAGTATGAGAAGGTAAATAGGAAAAAGAAATCATAAGGAACTTATTATAGTCGAGCTATTTATATTCCTACATGGGAAAATGATAATTGTAACTCATGAGACTCTCAGTATGAGGATAAGTTGAAGGGAATATATATGCATGTGTGGGTACATGTATAATTAAGTATACACACATATATATGTATGTATGTATAGGAGGGTATATGTATATATAAATACATATGTGAGTGTGTGTACATGTATGTTACACGTATACATAGAGGGCACAGAATCAGTTAAATATGAAAGGATGACATCTAAAAAATAAAATTAGGTGAGAGGAATATATTGGGAGAAGGAGAAATGGAACGATAGAATAGGGCAAATTATCCCATATAAAAGAGGCAAGAGAACACTGTTACAATGGAAGGGAAGAGCAGGAAGGTAAAAGGGAATGGGTCAACCTTACTCTCACTGGATTTGGCTTAATAACATACACTCTCAATTGGGTATCTCACCCTATAGGAAGTAGGGGGGGAAGGGGATAAGAAGGGAGTTGATAGAAGGGAGGGCAGACTGGGAGAGAGGGTAATTAGAAGCACACACTTTTGAAAAGGGACAGGGTCAAAGGAGAAAACAGAGTAAGTGGGAGGTGGGATAGGGCAGAGGGAAATAGTCTTTCACAATATAACTACTATGGAAACATTTTGTGTAACTACACATGAACAACTTACACTGAACTCCTTGTTTTCCCAGTGGGGATGGATGAGGAGGGAAGAAAAAAATAATAAAAATAATTTTAAAAGAATATTTTTATTGTTATTTTATTCTTTGTTCAGACCTATAATTTTATTACCACTGAAATCCCCAATGAGGAAAGCAATTCTACCACATTATTTTAGCCCTGCTTTGCCACTTATAGTCTAAGGAATTTCCAGAAGACCACTATTGATTAAAAAAAATTAATGAATTAAATTTTAAAAATGAAATGCTTCTTTTCATGATTTCTGAAAACAACAATCTAGGTTGCTCCCCTGTTGTCCATCTGAAATGTTCTGTACTACTAGTAGTCCTAGACCTCTCCATTATGAGTCAGAATTATTTTTCACTCATGACACCAACTGAATATGATCCCGAGTACATCATCTAACCTCTTATTGTTCTAGACAACTCTCTACATCTAAAATTTACAGAGAATATAACAACGTCCATCACCAGAAGAAATATTATAACTTGGGAGATTTCTAGAAGAATGGCGTAACAGGTCTAGTCCCTACGCCTAGTTATCTTGGTTCAGAAGCAATAAAAAAACATTGCTGTTTAATGGTCTCTCTCCCTCTTTAGAACTTGCAGAAGAAAAAAAATGAGGTATTCAATGTGCTTATAAATTTCAACACCTCAATTCTAGTCTTTCTCTTTAAGCATATTATTCATAACAAACATGCACCATGCTGTGCTCAGTATTCAAATAGTAACAATTACAGCAAGAGAGAAGTAGCAGGGCTCAGGTCTGCTTGACACCCTGTCACTTAAAATTAGAAAATTAGTGTTTGTCAAAGAGCAACTCAGAGCTTCTTTCTGGAAATCCATAAACATCAGTGCTTATATTTAGTCTTAGATAATGGCAAAACCTTTTGCTTCTAGTTGTTATTGACAGATTATATGTGTGTGTGTGTGTGTGTGTGTGTGTGTGTGTGTGTATGCTTTATTTTTCAGGAGATAGAGCATGGATTTGATTAGAAATTGTGCCCATCTGCCTGCCCAGTTTTATTCTTTTACCTCTATCTCTGTCTCTTTCTGCCTCTGTCTGTTTCATCTGTCTCTCTGTCCATTTTATCTCTGTGTGTGTGTGTGTGTGTGTGTGTGTGTGTATGTGTCTCTGTATCTGTCTCTCATAATGAACAAAGGTATCACTGGTGAAATGTTATGGACCAATTGCACAGTAATATACCCAACATCCACTCCTGTTCTAGATGACTAGAGCTGACTCCTTCATTTTACAGATGAGGAAACAGAGACTTAGAGAATGTGTCCCTGGTTTGACAGGCAATAATTAGGACAAAAATGTGAATCTGAATTCAGGTCCCTTCCTCCAAATATACTATGCTATTTCTCCAATGCATCAAACTCCCTCCCTGCCTTTATTGGTGACATTATATACCCATCAGAGTAGCAGAGCAGATAAAAACGAAATAATGAAAAATAATAATTAAAGGAAAGTAGACCCCAAATGAGAAGAAAATATGAATTGTTTGTTTGTGATGTTATACCTTGATATAATCTGTCTTTATATTATAATCTTTTTGGACTTCCTGATAGAGATTGAATTTTCCCATGTAGCCAAGAAAAAAATAATTAAATTCAAACATCAGTTCTAGTGAAGATATTTTATTTGATCATTGCTATATGATCTCTTCCCCTATAGTAACTGCTTAACTAAAATGAGGAATTTGGTCTAATTATTTGCTCAACATGATCAAATTGCTTTATTTCCTTCAATTAAAAAAACTCAATTTCTGGATTTTTAAAATTAATTTATAAAAATAAATATTATATTCATTTTTATTTGTTTCTGCTTATTTTAACTTAATATAAGTTCATTTTAATATTCCCATATTACTCTGGTTCTCTCATAGCCATAATGTGCTACTTATAACAATATTCCATTACCTTCATAAATGATGGTATTATTTGTTACAATTATTCAATAAACAATAAGCACCCAATTTTTTTTCCAGTTTTTTTTTGCTACCAAAAAAGCATTAGCATGGATATTTTGGGAATTTTTGACATATCTTCTATTTTTTATTTCCTTGGGTTTGTGCTCAATAGTAGATTGCTAGGGCAAAAAATACTGTCAAGCACTTAATCATTCACTCATTCATGTGTTTGATTGTTATTTTATTAATTGCACAACTTTAAAAAGAATATAAACTCCTTGATGGTAGAGATAATTTTAGTTTTGTATCTGCATACACAGCACCTTGCAAGGTTCATGGCACATAGTAAGCCCTTAATAAATGGTTCCTGATTGAATAAAGATCAATAATTTCAAATTAATATCTTGAGTATTTAGACTAATTCATAACTCCACCAAGAGACTATTTGTCTGTTTCTCACAGTACTACAAAAAATAATTGTTCCTATTTTTTCTTTACCATTTGCCAATTTGTAGCATGTGAGGTAAATAATTATTTTAATTCTATATCCACTATTCTCTTGAATTTATTTTCAAATGGACATTTTTAGCTCAAAATGATTTTAATTGCTTATACTTTCAGCAGATAATCTTTCAGTGCTGACAACAAATTAACAACTTTGATTACAATGAGTCAAATCCATTAAAATGGAAATAATTACTTATGCTCTTGAACTCCCTCAAAAAAAAATCACAAAATGTACGATTCTGATTACTTAGAGATCAGACATTGGCTCTATGGGTGGAAGGGATTTCTGGCTTTATCTAGTCTAACCATCTCCCAATCCCCCAATTCCCACTTTTTCCCCCCTTTAACAGATTAGGAACATGATTGGTTATACAAATATTCAAAAAAATAGCCAACATGTGGACCCAACTATACTGACTTGAAAATAATTTTTCTTTCTGTTGAACCATAAATTTATTACATAGCCCTGGTTTTATTTCTTTCTTTTATGTTAGAATTTTTCCCCCATACAGAAGATACTAGCACCATGGATCTAGAGTTGGAAGGGATCTCAAGGACCATCTACCTCAATGTCCTAATTTTATATATGTGGAAATTGCATCTCAGTGATTTGCCAAAGGTTACAGACGGAATAAATATTAGAAAAGGCATTCAAACCTAGGCCTCTAGACTATGGGGTCAGTGTTTTACTACAGTACTATGTTTATGAGTGGAATGTTCTTCATTAGCGTCATATCTGGATTTTCTTTCATCAGCCTCTGTGTTCCCAGACCTGAGAAACAATCAGGTATTTTAAAGTATATGGTTTTAAAAACAATGCCCTTGGAGTCCTTCTAGCTTGATTTTATGATTTCCAATTGAAAATGGAGATATTTGGGTAAGTAGATAGATTAGGAACAAGTCTGGTGGATTTTGCATCCTTTAATTCTACCAGGAATGGTCCCAGAGGATGGAATGGCAATACTCAAGCTTTGTTAATCAGAGGTTTGATTCTGGAAAGCTTTATGTCTTGATTTCCTTCTCTTGCCTCTGAGGAGCTGCAGAGGCAGAGACATTTGAGGTAGTGACCCATAAAAAGTGAATTAAGTGAATTTTCTATTCTCTCTTTCAAATGCAACATAGTCACTCTACATTTCCTATGCCAGATTCACTAAAGGCCCATGGCCTTTTGAAAGCCTTTTATTTCAGTGTATATAAGAATCTTCTAAGGCAAGCTTCCTTTTTTTCATAGACAGACAAATACAGATAAACACACAGAATGACAGAGAGAGACAGATAAAGAAATGACATCTAGTTTAATAGGGTATGCTTTAAACTTCAAAGCATTCACAAAATATTTTTACTTAAAATGGTATTTCCTCAAATGAATCTATATCACTTTATTTCCATACCTCGTGTGCATTAGTTATTCCTATCCAGTAATTTTTTTTTTTTTATTAAAGCAATTGGGGTTAAGTAACTTGCTCGAGGTTACACGGCTAGTCATTATTTATGTGTGGGTGCTCATTTTCTGAGGCCAGATTTGATCTTGGGTCATCCCAACTCTGAGGCCGGCGCTCTTACTCACTGTGCCACCTAGCCGCCCCTTTAGGGCAATTGGGGTTAAGTAACTTGCCCAAGGTCACTCGGCTAGGTTTTTGTTTGTGTGGGTTAAGTGTCTGAGGCCGGATCCTAACTCAGGTCCTTCTGACTCCAGGGCCAGCGCTCTATTCACTGTGCCACCTAGCCGCCCCCCTATCCAGTAATTTGAACCCTTCAAAACTTCAATACTATTAGTCCTCTTATTTCCCAACTAGACAGTACCTTTCCCACAATCAAGTTTTCAGTATTTTTCCTCAGAATTTGGACAATATCTTATTTTGGAGGTGGATAAAATTATCATATGGAGAAGTGGTTGCATGTATTTCCCTTTATGGCTATAAATTGCATTTGATCACTTTAAAAATGCCAATTGTTAGGGCATTTAGGTGGCGCAGTGAATAGAGTACCAGCCCTGGAGTCAGGAGGACCTGAGTTCAAATCCAGGCTCAGACACTTAACACTTACTAGCTGTGTGACCTTGGGCAAGTCACTTAACCTGAACTGCCCTGCCTTTCCCCCCCTCCAAAAAAGCAAAAAAAAAAAAAAAAAAAGCCAAGTATATTTTCTCTATTAGTTAAATGGAAAAAAAATCACCCCAGGGACATCACTGATATCATTCTCTAATGGCTGGGTAGTGCACGCTGATACCAATATAGCCTACAGCACAAAATCTGTTTGAGAAAAGCTTTATCCAGATATGAAATAAAATAGTTTGTGAAATTATTTTGTTCCTACTAGGCAGTCTTATCATTATTTAGTAATTCAATTCATTAGTATTAAATACCTCACTGTTGACAGATGTAATCATCTTTAGGGACTTTCTGGATAGAGGTAAGAATTTTGTATAAAATCCTAGGGAAATATTTCTATTATATTGTGCTAATTTGCTGCTAATTTGAAAGCACAAAGGTAGACTTTTGTAAGAAGAAAATAACTTTTGATAAAGATTTAAATGAAGATTGACAAACGTTTTCTTGGAGGATCTCTTTTGAATAAAAAGCATTTCTACTGACATTCTATAGTTTAGAATCTTAGAATGATTAAAAAGAAAACTGATTCAAAAGGGAATCAGCTTTATAGGGGTACAGCACATTAATTACAATGATTTGTGTGAGAAAATATTGAGTGAAAGGTATCATTAAAGTAACTGATATGAATGTGGGGATCTTCTACTCTGAAAGTTCATCCCACTCCAGTATGTAGGTAATGCAGCTTTATAGTATCAGAGAATTGCCTAGCACTGAGAACTTACCTGATTTGTTCAGTTTCACAGTTATTCTGGGTCAGAGGATACATCTGAACCCAGATCTCCATGAATTAAGAATCAGTTCTGTAAATAATCAAACTCTGTACTCCAATTGTTAGGATGATAGGGTCTTCAGCACACGCATAATGGGAAAATAGATCAAGAACAGATTTCAGAAGAAAACATTCAAGGATGCCTAATCATTGAAAAATTTACAAGTAATCAAATTATAGGATTGTACATTTAATAATACCTTATAAAATAGCTTATTAGAGAAATTAAATAAGGAAATTAATCTATATCCTCATAAAATATATTAATTCATGTTCATGTATGTATATGCACATGTGCAGAAATGAGAGGAAAAGAGACAGAGACAGTAACAGACAGACAGACAGGAGGGAAGGCTTCATTAAAATTTTGCCAGGCATCAGACAAATAGCTAAGCTCTAGAGATAGAAATTCAAGTAAGCATGAGAGTTCTTTCCCACAATGGGCATTACAAAAGGACTTGCAGTATTAAATAGTGTACTTCTACTAATATAGGGAGGGTAGTAAACTGAAGGAAAATGTATAAGAAAGGTTTAAGAATAACAGTCCCTAGGGGGCGGCTAGGTGGCGCAGTGAGTAAGAGCACCGGCCTCGGAGTTGGGATGACCCGAGATTGAATCCGGCCTCAGAAAATGAGCACCCACGCATAAACAATGACTAGCCGTGTAACCTTAAGCAAGTTACTTAACCCCAATTGCTTTAAAAAAAAAAAAGAATAATGGTCCCTAGAAATGTATGAATATAGGTTCTAGTACCTAAGTATGTATCATAATCGATAGTGTTGGATTAGCTGTATGACCATGAGCAACTTATTGAACTTCTCAGTTTCATCATCTGTAAAATGAACATAATGGCATTTACCTAGCAGTGTTCTTATGAGAGCAAATTAAGCATGTATGTATATATATATATATAAATACATAAATATATATATATAGTGTTGGAGGAAGGAAATGCTGTTAAGATCATGTAATCAAAAATCAATGGAGAGAAAAAAAACAGAAATAGTGTTATACTACAGACCACTTAGACAGAAAGAAGAAATAGATAAAGAAGCTTAAGAAAGAGATGGGATATAGTAGTGATGAGGAACTGCAAATACCCCAAAAATGTGCTGGTGATCTCTCTCTACCTAAAACAGAGTAATTTCTTGACTTTCTTTAATGACGATTTTGTACCTCAAAATTTAGAGGAACCAACAAAAGGTAAATGTTTGATTTGGAATTTATTACTTAGTAGGAGGGAGCTACTTATTGAAACTGATGTGATAAGAACCTTGTGGACAAATTACCGCTGTGTTCTTGATTTTGTGATAAAGAAAGAAAGGGACATTGGACAAAAGCTGAAACTCACTCTGAGTTTTGAGCAAATTGGAAAGAGTTAAGATGAAGTTTTGGTAGGATCCATGAAGAACACTTCTATAGAGGACAGTAAGTCAACAAAGGATAGAAAACTCTTTTTGGAATAAATTTATTATTTTTTTCCATTCATTTAAAAATTTTGAGCACTGAATTCTGTCTCCCACTCCTACCCCTTCCCCACCCTCATTGAGAAAGGCAAAAACTCTGATATCAATTACACATGTAAAATCATGCAAAACACATTTCCAAATTAGTAATATAAAAAAATTAAGAAAATAAAGTGAAAAAATATGCTTCATTCTACACTCAGACTTCATCAGTTCTCTCTCCGGAGGTGGGTAACACTTTTATAAATCCCTCAAAATTGTCTTGAATCATTGTATTTATCAGAACAACTGTCCTTCACAGCTGAGCCTGTACCATTTTGCTGTACTTTTCCTGATTCTTGTGACTTCACTTTGCTTCTGTTCATATAAGTTTCAGGTTTTTCTGAAGCCAATTGGTCATCATTTCTTATAGCATAATGATATTTCATCACTATCATGTATCATAACTAGTTCATCCATTCCCCAAATGATGGACATACCCTCAATTTCCTACTCTTTGCTACCACAAAAAGAGCTGCTACAAATATTTTCCTACATACTTAATGTATTTTACCCAGCAGTGTTGTTGATGGGTCAAAGACTATGCAGAATTTTAGAGACTTTTGGGCATAATTCCAAATTGTTCTCTAGAATGGTTGGATCAGCTCACAACTCTACCAAGAGTGCATTAGTGTCCCAGGTTTTTCGTATCTGGGATGGGAAACTCTTAAGAAATATATGAAGACAGAAATGGAAATAATTCTGAAGAATGAAAAAGAGAAGATATCTGAAGAGTCTGGTATGGGGGAATAAGGGACCTTCCAAAATATTCTTATATTTAAAGAAGTATAATGATCATTCTCACCTCATTTTCCCAAAAAGGAAGCCAGCTAGGTCTTCCCCCAAATTTCCTAGGGGTATTCCTGAGGAGTTGAGGGGTAGTTTTCTCCAATATTATTGGTCCTACTAGCTGAGTGACTAAGTGTGCCTCATTTATTTTTTCCAATTAATGTAAATTAGGTTTTCCAAAGGGATATTTGTTCTATAGATATAGCAAGAACAACAGAATAGCTAACCTTTATTTAGTGCTACAAGGTTTCCAAGGCGCCACTACTGTTATTGCTCAGTAATGCTGACATGTCTAATTCTTCATGACCTGGGCTGTTCTTGATGAGGATACTGGAGCAGTTTACCATTTCCTTCTGCAGCTCATTTTACATAAGGGTTGAGTGACTTGCCCTGGATCACACAGTAAATATCTGAGACTGGCTCTGAACTCAGGTCTCCTGACTCCAGGTCCAGCACTCTGTCCATGGGGCCTCCTGCCACTTTATATCATTTCACCAGATGTACACAGCCATGGGGGGGGTGGGGGCAGAGGCACTGTGGAAGTAAGAGACTCCCTGAGGATCATACACAGATAGCAATCACTGGAGGCAGGAGTGGAGCTCAGGCTTTCCTGACTACAGGTCCAGCATGGTGTGCACTTTGCCACTTAGGTGCCTGGAAGATAAAACAAACAAAACATCCCACTCTCCAACACTTGGAAAAGGGGACATCTCTGCTCTGCCACCTCAGGCCCTGGAAGCACAGATGAAGGCTTAGCTTAGTGTCCACTTCTTACTGCTTCCACCAAGTTCACACCCAAACACAGCCTTCTGTGAGTGACCATATCTCAACTGAGCCAGGGCCTTACTTCACTGACTGGAATGCTAGGCTGGAATACAGGGCCTTACTTCACTGACTGGAATGCTAGGCTGGAATACAGGGCCTTACTTCACTGACTGGAATACTCACAAACCTCAGAGAGATTGCTCTCCGGACCTCTAACATTTCAGAGGGTTTTAAATATATCCAATCTCTCCTACCTAAAATGAAAAAAATCCAACATGAAACAGATGTCTATTTAAAAGCCATGTATTTGCCTCAAATAGAGATAGACTCAATGTTTGTCTTTTCACGGTATTGGCTCTCTCTTAGTTCACCAAAATGTCACAAGGCAGAACAGTAGAAACTGGAAAAGGCCTGCTTCTAGCTGATGGGTGCCTTTTCAAGCACCCAATTCCAGCTACACTACTCTGTTTCACACGGCTAAAAGACCAGATCTATTTGCAAAATGTCTGCATGGGGACTGCATCAATCACAAACTGAATGTTCACAAGGACTGGCCTTATTGGCCAATCCCCAGTTATGGAATATAGATGCTGACTCTGGAAACAAGGAGACAGAACAAAGGAGGAGTATGAGGCTGGCACAGTCCCATAAAAACTTTGTCAGCAATGTGAAAATTTAGAATGAGGGGATTCCGGTGAGAAAATAAAGGAACAATTTACAATGGAATGGTTTGCTCTGGTTTTTCAGGAAAGCATTAAAGAAAGAACAAGACCCCTGCTTGTTATGTGATAGACTAGGTGATTACGTGGTTCCTTCTAGTTCTGTTTCATTGAGTTGATTTTCTAAGGGAATACTCCCACTGGACTAGGGAATACAGAGGAACTGGAAGTTCTTCCATTATTCTCTTAATCTAAAGAAACAATCTAGTTTCTTCAAAAGTTTCCCATTGGACATATCCTGAGGGCCTACTCACAGATGACTTCAAGCAATAATTAAATCAGTATTAAAGCTCCTCAATAAGGTCAAGCAGGCTTCTAGTGAGTACTAAATTTCCCACACAGTATTTCAATGAAACAAGGAATTCAGCATTGCTGCCTTTGCCTGCCCACAAGTCTTCACAGTGGTGCCTCAAACCCATGCAGACGTGGCTCTGATCTATTCTTTCTGTGAGTGATCATAACTATTCACAAGGAAGAAAAGCCATAGCAACAAGATAATCAGGAGATGATGGTGTTTTTATGCAACTTGCCCATCCCTATCTGCCATCAAGGTTGTTTCCTCTATTGAATCATCCCTCAAATGCTATAATTTTCAGGTTATCAATGAGTTCTTCTGGAAGCACGGATCAGAGCAAAGACAAATGACCCTCTCATGGAGCACTACCTTGGTGATGATTTCTTCATTTGGAACACACTGATAACCGAAAAGGGGGCCATTTCAGATTGAGATTCATTTAGATATTAAAACTTTGCAAAAGTAGAGACATCTGGGACATTGCATTTTTTTCCCTTTGGAAACTACTTTGTATAAACTTATCTCTATCCACAGTATACCTCCTATCCCCTCATCTTTAGTAGAATATATGTGGGCAAACAGCAATGGCTGTTTATTTTTTCTTTTACTATTCAGTGTTTCTGAGATAAATACTGCAGAATAGTTGTTCACCTACACTGACAGAATTGGTCCTCAGTCATTTTTCAGTCTTTTCTGACTCTTTGTGTCCACATTTGGGATTCTCTTGGCAAAGAAAATGGAGAAGTTTGTCATTGCCTTCTCTAGCTCATTTTACAGATGAGCTAAAAAGGTGAAGTGACTTGCCTAGGGTCACACAGATAGGAAGTGTCTGAAGCCAGATTTCTACTCACAAAGATAGTCTTCCCGACTCCACACCCAGTACTCTATGCACTGTACCACTTTGATTTCTCACACTGATAGTGGCAATGTCCTTAATAGGAATTCTGAAAAGAGATGAAATCAAAGGCCCAAGAATTCCATACTCCTACCAGAAATTTAAAACAAAAATCCCCAGTGCCTAGTTCATCTTTGTTCATATTAGGATCATAGAGCTGGTAAAGAATGTAGGGGTTATCAACTCCCACCCGTTATTTTTACAGATGATAAAATGTAAACAGCCAGAGGGCAGAATTTATTTAATGTCAGCATTTGATTCTCACCACATAGTAAATTACCTGCCTTCATATTAATACATATTTCTTGATTCATCAGATCCTTTGGTTAATATTACAGATGAAGAGACTGAGGTCTAGAAAGGGGAAGTGGTTTCTAATAGGTCCCAAAGCTAGGAAATGGCATAATTACGATTTGAGCTTGGGTCCTCTGACTCAAAATTTATCACTGTTTCAAGTAAAGGGATTAATTTTCAAGGAAAAGATAGATGGATAGAGTTATTGACATAAATATCTCTATCTTTCAGATATGCATGTGTATGTATCACAATGCATATCCTCTTTTTGTTCTGTTTGGTTTTTGATGGTGATGATGTATCATTTACCCAAGCCCAGGAAAGGGAATCTTTAGTCACTCTGACTCTAAACAGTATTTTCTCAGGCAGAGAGAAAAGTGCCTCACTGATGTTTATTGAATTAATTTGAATTCCACCACTAACTGTTGAAAAGCCATCTCCTCGACAGGTAATGATCTACATGTTTTTTTTTTTCTTTAATACAAAGTAAACTCTTCAGTCAACAGGAGCCAGGAAACAAATAGATGAAAGATGAAGTAGCTGGACCTTAGACTGTTCAGCCTTTCAATAACAACACCAGAAGTAAAGAACACAATTCGGTATTCAGCTAGAGATAAAGAATTATATCTTCAATAGTTCAAAGCTATTTAATAAACACTTTACATGGGCAACTAGTTAGCACAGTAGATAGAGTGCCAGGCCTGAAGCAAGGAAGATCCCATCTTCCTGAGTTCAGATCAAACATGTTTTTTAAAGAGCTCTGTGCTACAAGAAATGATGAGCTCAATGACCTTAGAAAAACATGGATAGACTTGCACGAAATAATGAAGAGTGAAATGAGCAGAATGGAGAGAATGTTGGATACAGTGACAGCAATATTGTTTTAAGAAAAACTTTGAGCAAATAATTCATTCTGACTATTATAAATACCCAATTTAACTATAAAGAACATGTAAAGGAAGATGCTATTTGCTTTCAGAGACAGAACTGATAAATAGATAATGGTAGCCATCTCTAGGGTGTGGGGGGAGGACAAAAAATTTGTATGAGAACTTTGCTCATATTTAAAAGTAATAGCAGGTTTTACATAACAGATTTGCAATTTCATGTGAAATCATATTTTTATTATACTATGTTATAGAAATGTTTTATTACATAAATATATATATGTATATATTTATATATAAATATATGTAGTGTATGAATACCTTATATTGCTTTGTTATTGTCCATTTCCTAAAGAAAATCTGTAATAGGTAGTGGCACAGTGGATAGAGTGCTCGGCCTGGAAACAGAAGACCTAAGTTCAAATCTAACCTCAGTAACTTACTAGCTGTGTGACCCTGGGCAAGTCACTTCACCCTGTTTGCTTCTTTCCTTATCTGTAAAATGAACTGGAGAAGAAATCACAAACTCTAGTATTTTTGCCAAGAAAACCCCAAATGAGAACACAAAGAATTGGACATGACTGAAATGACTCAACTACAACAAAAGCATGGGTGCCAGGTGTTCAGCTACAAGGGCAAACATTAAGAAATACTTCTGGCCTTCCAGGAGCTTACATTCTAGTGGCAGAAGGGATATATTCATAGAGAAGATTATGTAGGCAGAAAGGTTTGAGAACTTCTCTTTGAACAGAATTTCATGTTATTCTCACAGCAAACCTGGAAGATAGGTAATATGATTGCCACCATTTTATAGATGAGAAAACAGAGAGAGGTTTAAGTGACTTTCCTAGGGTGAGACAGATCAGGAGTATCTGTGACCAGATTTGAACACGGGTCTTCCTGTCTCCAGAACCAGTTCTCTGTACAATGTGCCACCTAGCTGCCTCAGGGACAGAGGAACAATTTTTTTTAAACAAATGCTTTATTAACTTCTGTTTTACATCATTCATTTCCGCCAGATTTTGAGTTACAATCATTTTCCCCCCATTATTCCCCTACCCAACCTCCCTGAATAGCAGTCCCACAAGATATCGCTTCCTCCAATCTGCTCTCTCCCATACCTTCTCCCATACCCCCATCGACTTTTCCATTAGAGGAAGGTGAATCTTTGTGTCCCAATGCCTGCACATCTTATCTCCCAATTATAAGCAAAAGAGTATTAATAATAGTATTTATATATATTTGAAACATTTAATGTTACGACCTCGAATTTCAGATCCATTTCCTTCCTCCCTTGTCACCCATTCCCTCTTGGGAGATAAGTAATTCAGTATATGTTGGACATGTCTAGCTATGCAAAACATTATCATAGTAGATATGTTGTACAAGGCTGCTTATAATTCCCTCCCACTCATCCCACCCCCCACCTGGTCCATTCCCTACATGATCCTGTCCCTCTTCTATAGTGGGTACTTCCAACCTCCCCTCACCCCAAGGATGCCCTCCCATCCATCATCCCTCGTCTCATCCCCCTTCCCCCTATCCTGCTGCAGGTTGAGATATCCCATTTAGTATGTATGTCATTCTCTCCCTGAACCAAATTCAATGTGAATGTGGTTTTGCCTTTTTAGCCTTTCTTATTCTCCCCCTCCTTTGCAACCACTTCCCCTTGCTTCTTCTACATGGGATAGTTTACCCTACCCTGTCTCTCCCCATCTCCTCTTGCCACTTTCCTCTCACCTCATAATTTCATCCCTTGAGTATTCTCCCTTCCCAACAAATTCAACCTATGCCCTCTATCCATATATAACTGTAACCATATACACACACATTCACATATATACTCATATGACCACACACCCTTCTTCCATTATTTTCATAGTGAGAAAGATATCATCAGTCACAGATATTGCTTTTCCATATAGGAATGTAAATAGTTCAACTTTGATAAGTTCCTTTTGATTTCTTCTCCCTGATTACCTTCTCAGGCATCTCTTCCTTCTTGTGTCTGGATGTCAAATTTTCTATTCAATTCTGGTTTTTCCTCAAGAATGCTTGAAAGTCCTCTATTCCACTGAATGACCATATTTTCCCCTGAAACAAAATACTCAGTTTTGCTGGGTAGGTGACCCTTGGGTTCATTCCCAGTTCTTTTGCCCTCTGGAATATCATATTCCATGCCCTTCGATCCCTCAGTGTAGAAGCTGCCAGGTCCTGGGCTATTCTGATTGTGTTTCCACAATATTGAAATTGTTTCTTCCTGGCTGCTTGTAGTATTTTCTCCTTGATCTGGGGATTCTGGAACCTGGCTATAATATTTCTGGGAGTTTTCTTTTTGGGATCTTTTTCAGGAGGTGATCGGTGGATTCTTTCAACCTCTATTTTGCCCTCTGGATCTAAAACATCAGGGCAGTTTTCCTTGAGAATTTCTTGAAGGGTGATTTCTAGGTTCTTTCTTTGATCATGGCTTTCAGGTAGTCCAATAATTTTTAAATTGTCTCTCCTGGATCTATTTTCCAGGTCAGTGGTTTTTCCCATGAGATATTTCACATTGCCTTCTAATCTTCGTTTGTTTGGATCTGCTTAACAGCATCTTGATTTCTCATAAAGTCATTAGCTTCCATTTGCTCCAGTCTAACTCTGAAGGAATGAATCTCCTCAGTGAACTTTTGAGATTCTTTTTCCATCTGGCAAATTCGACTTTTTAAGGCATTCTTCTCCTCATTGCCCTTTTGGGCCTCCTTTGCCATTTGAGTTAGTCTATTTTTTAAGGTGTTGTTTTCCTCAGTCAGGCTGTTGACCCTCATTTCATACTTTTCCTGCATCCTTCTCATTTCTCTTTCCAATTTTTCCTCCACTTCTCTTATTTGATTTTTAAAGTCCTTCTTAAGGTCCTCTATGGCCTGCAACCCGCTCATGTTTTCCCCTGGGGCTTTTGGAGCAGGACTTCTGACCTCACAGTCCTTTTCCCGCTCTATGCCCCCAAAATAGGGGTCTAGGGTTGCATTTTTCTGTTTCCTTTGCCTTGGCATGTTGCCACTTAATTGCTTGACTTTTGGGCTTGTTGCCACACTATGGCTTCAAGGCCAGATAGAGGAATTTTCATCCCGAACGTGTGGGGGGCAACTTCCGTTTCTGGCAAGCTGTAAACCCACCCACAACTTCCACCCTAGATCACAATCCAGATCCAGGGAGGTTAAAGCAAGAGCGATTACCCCCCAAGACTGATTGCTGGATCTCCCCACTATTTGTAGGCTGGGAGCCGGAAATGCCTATGAAAACTACAAAATCGCATGTCTCCTCAGCAGCTTCTAGCTCCCAGAGGAGGGAGCTGACGCATTCCCCAAATACAGGTCCCAAAGTCCACAGGACACTAACCTCTTACTTTGTCCTAGGCATGTCTATGTTGATAATTCTGGAGTTGCCACAGCTCCTGGTGTTCTGGGGTTCCTCCAGCTGGCTGCTGGCCCTGCCGCCCTGGGGCTAAAACCTCGGCTCACGCGGACCTGGGCTCAGCTCGGCTGGGCTCCTGCGCTCTGCGCGTTGCGGCTCCCAGACCGCTGCGCTGGTCCTTCCTGCAGGGCTGCTGAGCTGTCCTCAGCGGGAGGTTAGCTTCTCTGTGTCGTTCTGTGGGTGCTGGGGCTCCAGAAGTTGTTCAGATTCCTTTTTTACATAGTTTGGGGGGAATCTGGGGGCAGAGAGGCTTGGACGAGCTGTTCCTACTCCGCCATCTTGGCTCCGCCCCCCCAGAGGAACAATTTTAAAAGGGAAAGCTAACCTTTATCTCAAGAATGATGGAAAGTTACATTATCAAGTGATGCTTGAGGGAAAGGAGAGAAAAGATTCTAAAAGTCTGATATTTATTCTAGGGGATCCTGTTTGGGATACAAGGAATGAGAGATAATGTGTCAAACGTAGAGAACAACTTAATCTCCTGTTTAACTAAATCTAAAACACGTAATGGGTGATAATATGAAATGAAAATAAAAAAGCAGGTTGAAAGCAGATTGCAGAGTACTTTAAATTTCAGAGAAGGAATTTTGAATCCTATTCTAGAAGCAATATGGAGCCACTCAAACATGGTTTTATTTTTTTCCAGTAGATTTACACAGAAACTATTACTAGCATAATAATTAGTAGTAAACTGAAAATTAGATCTGTGTTATGATCTGAGATGTGCTTTACAGTATTACAAACTGAGGCTCTTAGTATCAATCTTCATGAGTACTAGGAGAATATTTTTAGTTATTTTCCTGGTAGGATACATGGGACAGAGGCAGTTGTACTAATGGATCTGGACCTGATATTTTATCAGGTAAATACTAGTTTGGCAAGTTTCCCTACTGAAAGCAAACAGTCAGTAACTTGTAGTCTCAAAGAGTTCTGTGCTAACAGACTTGCCTAGAGTCATGAAGCTATCAAGGCAGGCCTTGAATTCAAGCCTTCCTGACTCTAAGGCTAACTTTCTATCTACCAATCTACATCAGTGGTGTCAAACTCAAATAGAAACAGAACTCTGCTGCAAATGGGCAAAAATTAAATTAAGATTATTTTTGTTTTATTGTATCTTTACTTACTTTGTTAATCACTTCCCAATTACATTTTTATCTAATTTAAGTCCCAATTATGAGTTAGGGTTAGAGTTTGACACTTCCACTCTTTATAATATCTCACTGTAAAATCAAAATCAGAGATTTTAGGACATGAAGAATCATCTAAATCTACAGCTTAAAATATTATAGATACCTGTTACTTTTACATCTTCTACATTTTCCAATAAATTCTGCTCTCCCATCCCTTATTAATTGTTATTATTTCATAACATAAAAGAGATGAAAAAAAGACATTCTGGCAAAATTAAACACATGGAAAAAGTGTGACATTATATGCATTTCATAACCATTCTAGCAGAATACAAAATCTTACAGACATGCCACCAATGCCAAGAATCAGAAAGGAACCCCTCCTAACACGATGCACATGCTTGAGTACTCATGGTAGTCAATGAAACAAAAAAGTGTCTTATAAGATAGACAGGCATAAGTGAGTTGAGTGCTCAGAGCCTTGTCAGATGTCAAAGCCATCAAGGTCATCCACTACATCCCAAATTACCAGTCACCCTGACTTCTTTCATGACTGGACTTTAATGACTCTGGAAGAGAGAGTGAGGTTGACCACTTTGTACAACACTTCCTCACTTAAATCCAATACACAAACAACTCAAGATGTCACCCTAGGATGTAATTGGTCCTCTGGGAAAATAAAGGATGAACAACAATTGGAGGGATACTCACACTAGAAATATCACAGTTGAGTACTGATTATTTAAAAATTCACCTTGTTAACTTTACCATCACCCCAAGTGGAATGCAAGTTAATTGAGGACAAGAACTGTTTTATTTTTGTCTTTGAATGCCTCGTACCTAAACACATAGTAGGCATTTAAGAAATATTTCGGTAAGAAGCCACTGATAAAGAGAAATTCCACATATCCATAAAAATCTTCACAGCAGCACTTTTTTATATCAACAAATTAGAAGCAGGGGGCAGAGCCAAGATGGCGGAGTAAAAGCAGGAACTTGCTTTAGCTCCTGCTCCAAGTACCTCCAATACTGGTAAAAAAAACAAACAAAACCTCTAAACAAATTCTAGAGCTACAGAACCCACAAAGTGACAGAGAGAAACAAATCTCCCACTGGTGACAGCCTGGCAGGCTGGCAGGAAGGGTCTACTGCACCAGACTGGGAGCCAAGTGCAGCCTCCTGTGAGCCACACAGGCCCAGACCTGGGGCGGCCCAACCAGTGGCAAAAACAGGTCAGAGCAGACTTCAGGAGAGTGAGTCACCAGCAGCTGTGGCACTTCCCAAACTTCTCAACCCATAAACTCCAAAGAAAAAGTAAAAGATCAGTGGGGAATTCTGTTGGAACTGAGAGATGGAAGAGTGGTCCAGCCCCTACCCCCGATGTGAGAGGTAGAGGAGGTGTGGTGGCTACAGCTGCTGCCATGTGGCTGCCTCCAGTGCTCCTGGTCTACAGACTGTAGGGAAACTAAGTGGACCATTCAGAGGGCAATTACTCTTGCTTTGACCTGCTTGGATCTGGGTCACAGTCTCAGGTAGTGGTCCTGGGGTGTGCGGGCCAGTGTGCCAGAGCTTGTGGTGGCTGTAGAGAGGGCACCCTCCTCATAGTTCTGACAACATCTATGAAAACCCCAGTAATTTGGGACATAGCTCTTTCTACCCTGGAAGCAGAGTTCTTTAGGAGTTCTCAGGTCAAGGATGGTGGTGGGGAGGAAATTGCAAGAGACACTTTGTTAGAGATAGCTTCTGGTCCCTGTTACATTTCCTTTAGGCAGCTTGAGGCTGGAGTCCAGTGTCAAAAGGAGCAATAACACTTGTTCCCATAGGGAGCAAGGACCAAGGCCTTGGTTCCAAAGTGATGAGGAGAGCTTGTGGTCAGTCATGGTAGTAGAGATGCTGATTTCAAATCCAAGAAAGAGGGGGACACTAGCAATACCGGCTGCAGGAGAGCTGGAAACTTGATCATAGCTCCAGGGTCAGGCAGAGTGGCTGGTGGCTACAGGGGAACAAGGTGCCTTCCTGAATAAAGATCAGAGGACAGACCAGGAGAGCAGTGACCACAGACCCCCATAACACTTTGGAAACATCAATAAGAAAGGTCTGAAGCCTGGAAGAGTGACCTTTACACCTAAGAAATAGAGCCCAACTTTAACATGAGGTTAAAAATTCAGGAATAGACTAGAAAAATAAGCAAGCAATAACAAAAGAATCTGACCTTATGGTCATATTGCCATTTAATATGGTAATGGGGAAATCAAATGCAAAAACCAATAAGACATCGATGATTTCAAAACAGCTACAATCAAAGCCTCAAAAATAAAACTCAACAAGATACAAACCTAACAAGAATTCCAGGAAAAGCTCAAAAGGAATTTTAAAAATTAAATGGAAGGTGGGCGGAGCCAAGATGGCGGAGTAGAAACAGCTCCTCCAAGCCACTCTGCCCCCAGATTCCCCCCAAACTATGTAACAGGGGACTCTGAACAACTTCTGGAGCCCCAGAACCCACAGAACTACACAGAAGCTAACCTCCCACTGAGGACAGCCCAGCAGCCCTGCAGGAAGGACCAGCGCAGCAGTCTGGGAGCCGGCAGCGCGCGGAGCCGAGGTTTAAGTCCCAGGGCGGCAGGGCCAACAGCCAGCTGGAGGAACCCCAGAACACTAGCAGCTGTGGCGACTCCAGAATTATCAACATAGACATGCCTAGGACAAAGTAAGAGGTTAGTGTCCTATGGATTTTGGGACTTGTATTTGGGGGAATGCGTCGGCTTCCTCCCCTGGGGGCTGGAAGCTGCTGAGGAGACAAGCCATTTTGTAGTTTTCAGAGGCAGCTCCAGCTCCTGGCCTGAGAACTGTAGGGAGATCCAGCAATCAGTCTTGGGCGGGGGGGGTAATCGCTCTTGCTTTAACCTCCCTGGATCTGGATTGTGATCTAGGGTGGAAGTTGTGGGTGGGTTTACAGCTTACCAGAAACGGAAGTTGCCCCCCCACACGTTCAGGATGAAAATTCCTCTAGCTGGCCTTAAAGCCATAGTGTGGCAACAAGCCCCAAAGTCAGGTAATCAAGTGGCAACATGCCAAGGCAAAGGAAACAGAAAAATGCAACCCTAGACTCCTATTTTGGGGGCATAGAGCGGGAAAAGGACTGTGAGGTCAGAAGTCCTGCTCCAAAAGCCCCAGGGGAAAACATGAGCGGGTTGCAGGCCATAGAGGACCTTAAGAAGGACTTTAAAAATCAAATAAGAGAAGTGGAGGAAAAATTGGAAGAGAAATGAGAAGGATGCAGGAAAAGTATGAAATGAGGGTCAACAGCCTGACTGAGGAAAACAACACCTTAAAAAATAGACAAGCTCAAATGGCAAAGGAGGCCCAAAAGGGCAATGAGGAGAAGAATGCCTTAAAAAGTCGAATTTGCAAGATGGAAAAAGAATCTCAAAAGCTCACTGAGAAGATTCATTCCTTCAGAGTTAGACAGGAGCAAATGGAAGCTAATGACTTTATGAGAAATCAAGATGCTGTTAAGCAGATCCAAACAAATGAAAGATTAGAAGGCAATGTGGAATATCTCATGGGAAAAACCACTGACCTGGAAAATAGATCCAGGAAAGACAATTTAAAAATTATTGGACTACCTGAAAGCCATGATCAAAGAAAGAACCTAGAAATCACCCTTCAAGAAATTCTCAAGGAAAACTGCCCTGATGTTTTAGATCCAGAGGGCAAAATAGAGGTTGAAAGAATCCACCGATCACCTCCTGAAAAAGATCCCAAAAAGAAAACTCCCAGGAATATTATAGCCAGGTTCCAGAATCCCCAGATCAAGGAGAAAATACTACAAGCAGCCAGGAAGAAACAATTTCAATATTGTGGAAACACAATCAGAATAGCCCAGGACCTGGCAGCTTCTACACTGAGGGATCGAAGGGCATGGAATATGATATTCCAGAGGGCAAAAGAACTGAGAATGAACCCAAGGGTCACCTACCCAGCAAAACTGAGCATTTTGTTTCAGGGGAAAATATGGTCATTCAGTGGAATAGAGGACTTTCAAGCATTCATGAGGAAAAAAACAGAATTGAACAGAAAATTTGACATCCAGACACAAGAAGCAAGAGATGCCTGAGAAGGTAATCAGGGAAAAGAAATCAAAAGGAACTTATCAAAGTTGAACTATTTACATTCCTATATGGAAAAACAATAACTGTGACTGATGATATCTTTCTCACTATGAAAATAATGGAAGAAGGGTGTGTGGTCATATGAATACATATGTGAATGTGTGTGTATGTGGATAGAGGGCATAGGTTGAATTTGTTGGGAAGGGAGAATACTCAAGGGATGAAATTATGAGGTAAGAGAGGAAAGTGGCAAGAGGAGATGGGGAGAGACAGGGTAGGGTAAACTATCTCATGTAGAAGAAGCAAGGGGAAGTGGTTGCAAGGGAGGGGGAGAATAGGAAGGGAAAAAAAAGGCAAATCCACATTCTCATTGAATTTGGTTCAGGGAGAGAATGACATACATACTAAATGGGATATCTCAACCTGCAGCAGAATAGGGGGAAGGGGGATGAGAGGAGGGATGATTGATGGGGGGGCATCCTTGGGGGGAGGGGAGGTTGGAAGTACCCACTATAGAAGAGGGACAGGATCATGTAGGGAATGGACCAGGTGGGGGGTGGGATGAGTGGGAGGGAATTATAAGCAGCCTTGTACAATATACCTACTATGATAATGTTTTGCATAGCTAGACATGTACAACATATACTGAATTACTTATCTCCCCAGAGGGAATGGGTGACAAGGGAGGAAGGAAATGGATCTGAAATTCGAAGTCTTAACATTAAATGTTTCAAATATATATAAATACTATTATTAATACTCTTTTGCTTATAATTGGGAGATAAGATGTGCAGGCATTGGGACACAAAGATTCACCTTCCTCTAATGGAAAAGTCGAAGGGGGTATGGGAGAAGGTATGGGAGAGAGCAGATTGGAGGAAGCGATATATTGTGGGACTGCTATTCTGGGAGGTTGGGTAGGGGAATAACGGGGGGGAAATGATTGTAACTCAAAATCTGGTGGAAATGAATGATGTAAAACAGAAGTTAATACATCATTTGTTAAAAAAAAATTAAATGGAAGGTAGAGGGAAAAATGGGAAAAGAAATGAGAGCAATGCAGAAAAAACTATGAAAATAGAGTCAACAGCTTGGCAAAAGAGTCACAAAAAGCAACTGAACTGGAAAACAGATCCAAGAGATATGATGTAAGAATTATTGGACTACCTAAAAGCCATGATCAAAAAAATGAACCTAGGCATGATATTTCAATAATTAGTAAAGTTGTCCTGCTAAGCTAGAATCAGAGGGTAAAATAAAAATTAAAAGAATCTACCAATCAACTCCTGAAAGAGATGCCAAAATAAAAACTCCAAGGAATATCCTAGTCAAATCCCAGAGCTCTGAGGTCAAGGAGAAAATCTTGCAAGCAGCAAGAAAAAAATAATTCAAATATCGTACAGCCACAGTCATAATAACACAAGATTTAGCAAGTCCACATTACAGGACCGGTGCGGGGCTTAGAATATGATACTCAAGAAATCAAAGGAGCTAAGATTACAACTTAGCAAAACTGAGAATAATCTTTCAGGAAAAAATGAATATTTAATTAAATAGAAGAATTCCAAGCAATCTGACTTTCAAATACAAGAATCAAGAGAAGGATAGCAAGGTGAACATGAAAAAGAAATCATAAGGGAATTCATGAAATTAAAATGTTTATATTCCTATAAAGGATACTTTTTTTTTTTAAAGCAATTGGGGTTAAGTAACTTGCTCAAGGTTACATGGCCAGTCATTATTTATGTGTGGGTGCTCATTTTCTGAGGCCGGATTCGATCTCAGGTTATCCCAACTCCGAGGCCGGTGCTCTTACTCACTGCGCCACCTGGCCGCCCCTAAAGGATACTTTTAACTCTGAAGAATTTTGTCATAACAGTAGTTGGAAGGTGCATATATAGAGAGGGGCATAGACCTGAGATGACTATAATGGAATGATAAAAAAAAAAAACAAACAAACATAAAATTAAAGGATGAAAAAGAAGGATTCAGTGGGACAAGGGAGAAGGGACAGGAACACTGTGGAAATTCATGTTACATAAAAGAGGGTTGATGAAAGGAAGAGGTTTTACAACAGAGAGAAATATATGGGGGTCGTGCAATACTTGGACCTTACTCTAACTGGAATTGGCTCAAAGAGGAAATAACATACAGACTCAATTGGTTATAGAAATCTTTCTTTCCCTACAAGGAAACAGGAAGGGAATAAGATAAGAGGGCTGATAGAAGGTAATGTGGATAAAGGGAGGTAATGCTCAAAAGCAAAACAGACTGTTGAAGGGACAGGGTAAAGAGAGAAAAGGATAAACAAGGGTAAATAAGATGGAGAGAAATATACGACTAATAGTCATAATGTTGCATGTGAAGGGGACAAAGTCATCCATTAGAAAAAAATGGCTCAGGGCGGCTAGGTGGCGCAGTGAGTAGAGCGTCTGTCCTGGAGTCAGAAAGACCTGAGTTCGGATCCGGCCTCAGACACTTAACGCACACACAAACAAATAAACCTAGCCGTGTGACCTTGGGCAAGTTATTTAATCCCAAACTGCCCTCCAAAAAGCAAAAAGCAAAAAAAAAAAAAAAAAAGGTTAGCAGAATGGATTAAAGAGCAGAACATGTTGTTTACTAGAAACACTTTAATCAAAGAAACAGAATAAAAATAAGGGGCTTCAGCAAAATATACTATGTTTGAGGTGAAGTTAGAATAAAACAGAGGTAGCAAGTATGATCTCAGACAAAACAAAAGCAAAAATAGACCAAATTAAAAGAGATAAGCAAGGAAACTATGTTTTGTTAAAATTTACCATAGCAGGGCAGTTAGGTGGCATAATGGGTAGAGCACCGGGGAGCCCTGAAGTAAGGAGGACCTGAGTTCAAATTCAGCATCAGACACGTGACACTAGCTGTGTGACCTTGGGCGAGTCACTTAACCTGAATTGCCTTGCCTTCCCCCGCCAAAGGAAAAAAAATAATAAAATAATATCAGCACTAAACATATATGAACCAAATGGCATGGAAATAAAATTCTTAAGGAAAAGTTAAATGGATTATAGCAGAAAATAGATATTAAATCCATATCAGTGGCAGACTGCAACCTCCCCTACTCAGAACTAACTATAACTAATCATTAAATAAGAAAAAAGCTAAAGAGATGAATATAATTTTTTAAATTAGATATGATAGACCTCTGGAGAAAGTCAAATTGGAATAGGAAGAAGTACACGTTTTTTCTCAGCTTTACATGTGACTCACAAAAGCTGACCATGTTTTAAAGCATAAAAAGTTCACAACCAAAGGAAGAACAGAAATAATAAATGTCTCCTTCTCAAACCACAGTGAAATAAAAATTAGATTAAATAAAATACCATAGATTCATAAGTAAAAATAAAATGGAAAATAATCTAATCCTCAAGAATGAGTGGGTCAAATAACAAATCATAGAAGTAGTTAATAATTGTATTACAGATAATGAGAAAATTTCCAAAATCTCTGGGATATAGACAAAGCAGTATTTAGGGGAAATTGTTTATGTATCTAAACACATTAATAAAATACACAAACAGTATCAATGAATAGGACATGCATATAAAAAATAAAGAAGGGCGGCTAGGTGGCGCAGTGAATAGAGCGCCGGCCCTGGAGTCAGAAGGACCTGAGTTCGGATCCGGCCTCCGACACTTAATCCACACAAACAAAAACGTAGCCGTGTAACCTTGGGCAAGTTACTTAACCCCAATTGCCCTAAAGGGGCAGCTAGGTGGCGCAGTGAGTAAGAGCGCTGGCCTCGGAGTTGGGATGACCTGAGATCAAATCTGGCCTCAGAAAATGAGCACCCACACATAAACAATGCCTAGCCGTGTAACCTTGAGCAAGTTACTTAACCCCAATTGCTTTAAAAAATAAAAAAATTAAAAAAAATAAAGAAGACAAATTAAAAATTCCCAAATTAAATACCAAATTGGAAATCCAGAATGTCAAAAGAGAGATCAATAGAATTGAAAGTAAGAAAAACAATGATCTAATAAATAAAACTAGGTCTTGGCTTTATGTCAAAACCAATAAAATAGATAAAGCATCTGTTAATTTGGTTAAAAAAATTAAATTACCAGTACCAACAATGAAAAGGGTGAATTCAATACCAACAAAGAAGAAATTCAATCAATTATAAGGAACAATTTTGCCCAATTATAAGACAATAAATCTGATAATCTAAGTGAAATGGATGAATATTTTACAAAAGTATAAATTGCCCAGATATACAGAGGAAGAAATAGAATACTAAAATAACCCTATCTTAGAAAAAGAAATTGACAGGGGGAGGTGGAGCCAAGATGGTGGAGTGAAAGCAGGGACTCACCTGAGATCACCCATAAATTCCTTCAGTTACTGCTAAAAAGTGAATGTGAACAAATTCTGAAGGGGCAGAATCCACTAGGAGACAGTAGTGTGGCAGAATCCCAGAACAACATGGAAAGTTGACAGGAAGGATTTGTTGTGCCACACAGGTGCGAGCACAAAGTGCAGAGTGTGCAGGCTGCATCAGCACAGACCTGACAGTAGTGAGGAGAGAGCATGTCTGGTGAACTGAATCTCCCACAGTAGAGGCAACTCACAAAGCTCTCAGCACAGGACAGGGGTCTGTTGCAGGTGGGTGAGAGATAAGCACAGGGCCTGCAGCAGGGGCAACAGCTACTCATGGGGCTATTAGGCAACAGACTAGATGTTTGAAAGTCACTTACCTGAACTTACAGAAGCCGAGATGGTGAAACAAACCATAACTGCTCTCATATCCTACCCTTCCCTACCCTCCCCACCTTGAAAAACCCAGAGAATATTGCCCCAGGAAAAATCCTGAAATAGTAGAACCTATGGGAGGCTAGGGAGATCAAAAGGAAGGGTTCCTCTTGCTATGTTGAAGGGGCCCAGTGCAGGATGGGAGGTGTCCCAGCAAGCCCCACCTCAGGGGACCAGTTAGAAATCCAGAGCCTGAGGAAGGGTGGAGCCAGCAAGGGTCAACACAAGGATCCCAGGTGTGTCTTTGCACAGCCAGGGGAATCAGCAGATACGAGCATGGCACTGTCTACCAGCAGCTGAGTCCATCTGAGCTCTAGCCCAGAGTTGTGGAGATTGAGATCTGAAGCAATCACACCAACACTCCCTCATGTAGTGAGCTTAAGTGTAACCCTGAGGAAACGCAGAAAGACCTGGCCTCAGGTACATACCAGCCAGTTCCAGCTCAGTACCAGAAATGCTGCAGCTTATATAGTCTCTGACATAACCAGGGTTCACAGAACACAAAGTCAGTAAGCAGGCCGCTAGCTCCCAGCACAAAAAGTGTGGGACAGAGCCCCCTGTGCCCCAGAAGCAGAGATCCACTTTAAAAGCCAGGAAATAGGTAATCACAATGGGTACAAAGTAAATTGGAGGGGTGGCTAGGTGGCTCAGTGAGTAGAGCATCGGCCCTGGAGTCAGAAGGACCTGAGTTCAGATCCGGCCTCAGACACTTAACACACACAAACAAACAAACAAAAAAACCTAGCCATGTGACCTTGGGCAAGTTACTTAACCCCAATTGCCCTCCAAAAAAAGAAAGAAAAAAAAGTAAATTGGAAAAAATAAGAGCATAGAATCCTACTATGGAGACTGGGAAAAACAAAATACACATTCAGAAGAGGACAGCATTGACACTATATCCACATCTGAAACCACAAAAGGAAATATGAACTGGTCAAGTCCAAAAAAGCATTTTTTCGAGAACTCAAGAAGGACTTTAAAAGCAAAATTAGAGAGGTAGAAGAAAAACTGGCCAATTATTTTAAAAATACAATTGGCAAAATGGAAAAAAAATTAACTGAAGAGAACAACTCCTTTAAAAGTAAAAATTGACAAAATGGAAAAGGAGGTACAAAAACTAACTGAAGAAAGCAATTCATTAAAAATTAAAATTGAACAAGCTGAAGTTAATGAAACTATGAGGCATCAAGAATCAGACAAACAAAATCAAAAGAATGAAAAAATAGAAGGAAATATAAAATATCTCACTGGAAGAACAACTGACCTGGAAAACAGATCTAGGAGAGATAATCTAAGAATAACTGGTTTACCTGAAAGCCATGATGAAAAAGAGCCTAGACAGTATCTTCAAAGAAATCATCAAAGAAAACTGCCCTGAGGTCCTAGAACCAGGGGGTAAAACAGTCATTGAAAGAATCCATGGATCACCTCCTGAAAGAAATTCCAAATTATAAATGTCAAGGAATAGCGTAACCAAATTCCAGAACCTTCAGGTTAAGGAGAAAATACTGCAAGCAGCCAGAAAGAAACAATTAAAATATTGCAGAACTACAGTCAGGATCACACAGGACCTTGCAGCTTCTATATTAAAATATCAGAGGGATCAGAATATGATAGCATGGACTACAACCAAGGATCAACTACCCAGCAAAAATGAGTATGATCTTTCAGGCAAGGGACTTCCAGACCTTTCTGATCAAAAGACCAGAGCTCAATTGAAAATTTGATCTTCAAATACAAGACTCAAGAGAGACAATAAAAGGTAAACAGGAAAAACAGTAACAACAACAAAAACCTTGTTATTCAATAAGAGAAAACTGTTTACATCCCCATATGGGAGGATGATACCTGTTAATATTGAGAAATGTATATTTATTATGACATATAAAAGGGATATACATAGATAGAGGGTGTGGGTATAAATTAACTGATGTGATGATGAAAAGCCCTAATTAAGGGGTGCAAAGGGATTGCAATGGGAGAAGAGAAAGGAGAAGGCAGAAAAGGGTAAATTACATCACATGATGAGGTACAAAAACATATTATAGTAGAAGGAAAGCAGGGAGGGAAGTGAGCATTGTTTGAGCTTTACTCTCATTGGTTTTGGTTGAAGGAGGGAATAATATACTTAGTTAAGAATAGGAATCTAACTTGCCCTATTGGCAGTAGAAGGGGAAAGGGGAAAGAAAAGGGAAGGGGTCTGATAGAAGAGAGGGAAGATTGACAGATGTGGTGGTCAAAAACAAAACTCTTTTGAGAAGGGGAAGGGAGAAGGGAAAAATAAAAGCATAAAGAGAGGGGGAATAGGATGGAGAGAAAGACACAGATAACTGTGAATATGAATGGGATGAACTCTTCCATAAAATGGAAGCAGACAGCAGAATGGATTAAAAACCATAATCCTACCATATGCTGTTTACAAGAAACACACTTGAAAACAGGGGGATACACACAGGGTAAAGATAAAAGGCTGGAGTAGAATATACTTTGCTTCAGCTGAAGGAAAAAAAAAAGCAGGAGTAGCAATGCTAACCTGAGACAAAGCAAAAGCAAAAATAAATCTTGTCAAAAGAGATAAGGAAGCAAACTATATCCTGCTAAAAGTCACCACATCAAAAATGAAGCAATATCATTACTAAGCACATATGCACCAAGTGATACAGCATCCAGATTCTTAGAGAAGTTAAAGGAATAACAGGAAGAAACAGAGCAGAACCATACCAGCGGGAGTCCTCAACCTCCCCCTCTGTGAACCTGACAAGTCTAACCTCAAAATAAAGGAGTTAAGGAGGTGAACAGAATTTTAGGAAAGGCAGGTATGCTAGACCTCTGGAGAAAATAGAATGGGAACAGAAAGGAATATACCTTTTCTCAGTGGTATGTGGAAATAAACAAAATCTGATCATGTGAGGCGGCTAGGTGGGGCAGTGAGTAGAGTGTCGGCCCTGGAGTCAGAAGGACCTGAGTTCAGATCCGGCCTCAGACACTTAATGCACAAACAAAAAAACCTAGCCGTGTGACCTTGGGCAAGTTACTTGACCCCAATAGCCCTCCAAAAAAGAAAAAAGAAAGACTACAGCAATTTATCATGAGAATAATACAGTATGATCAGGTAGGATTTTTACCAGAAATGCAGGGCTGGTTCAATTATTAGGGAAACTATCAGCATAACTGATCTTATCAACAACAAAACAGAAACCGTATGATTATCTCAACAGATGCAGAAAAAGCTTTTGACAAAATACAATACCCATTCCTATTAAAAAACAAACCACTAGAAAGCATAGGAATAAACAGAGACTTCCTTAAAATCATAAGTAGCATCTACCTAAAACTATCAGCAAGCATTATATGTAATGGGGATAAGCTAGATGCATTTCCAATAAGATTGGGGGTGAAACTTAAATGTCAATTATAACCACTGTTATTTAATATGGTACTAGAAATGTTAGCTTTTGGGGGCAGCTAGGTGAATTGAATAGAGCACCAGCCCTGGAGTCAGGAGGACCGGAGTTCAAATCCAGCCTCAGACACTTAACACTAGCTGTGTGACATTGGGCAAGTCAGAACCCCAATTACCCTGCCTTCTCCCCTCCAAAAAAAAGCAACAACAACAAAAAAGGAAATGTTAGCTTTTGTAATAAGAGAAGAAAAAGAAATTGAAGGAATCAGAACAGGCAAAGAAGAAACTAATTTATCATTCTTTGCAGATGATATAACGATATACTTAGAGAATCCTAGAGAATCAATTAGAAAAAGAAATTAAACAAATCATAAATGAGCTTCCCCCCCCAATCCCTCTAGCAACAGATAGATTCACATATTAATTCTACCAAATATTTAGGACATAATTAATTACAATATTATATAAAACCATGTGTTAAAAAATGTCTGATAACAAATTTCTATTACAATACAAATAAAGTGCCTATACCTAAACCAGGAAGAGCAAAAACAGAGAAAGAAAAAAATAGACTAATTTTCCTAATCAATATTGATGTGAAAATTTTAAATAAAATACTAGCAAGGAGATTACAGCAATCTGTCACAAATATAATATATTATGAGCAGATGTGATTTATACCAGGAATGTAGGGCCAGCATCAGCATAATTGATCATGTCAATTACAAAAAATTAGAAAAATCTTACGATTACATCAAGAGATTCAGAAAAAGACTTTTTGACAAAATACAACATTCAGTTTTATTAAAAACACCAGTAAATATATGAATAAATTGAGCTTTCCTTAAAATGAAAAATAGTATTTATCTGAAACCTTTAGCAAGCATTATCTGTAATGGACATGAGATAAAAACCTTTCCAATATGATGAAGGGTGAAGTAAGAGTGTCCATTATCAACACTGTTATTTAGTATTGTATGGGAAGTGTAAGCTATAGCAATAAGAGAAAAAAAAGAATTTGAAGGAGTTAGAACAGGCAATGAGGAAACAAACTCACTCTCTGTAGACAATCTGATCATACACTTACAGAATCCTGTTCTATGAGATGACTCTTGGGAGAATGAGGAAAATATGTACTGGATACGACTATGCTGCTGTAAGAAACATGACATCAATAAAAAAAAATACTGAAAAAGAAGGAAATACTTTGGAAATTGACTTAAATTAAATTCCTCAGGACTAAAGGAGAATTGCAAAGTACAAGCACAACATCAGACTCTTCCGGTTATTAATCCTGTGACATCGCACAGAAGCCCTTTTCTCTGAGCTTTTCTCTTCTCCCCTGCAAAACAGGGCTAACAGTACTTAAAACACTAAGGTACTAAACTTGAGGATCAAGTGGGACGATCTCCACAAAAATGGTTTTAAAAGCCTTGTACAACGTTCAAACTAGAATAGAACTTGGAATTTTAGTACAGTCGAGTCATTTTATGAAAGAGAAACCTAAGGCTCAGAGCTGAATGGTTTGGTTGCATAAGGGGTAGAACAAGGATTTGATCTCCTGAATCAAAGCCCAAAGTGTTTTTTTTTTCTCAGAATTCCACATTACTCCTCTGCCTATTAACCTATGGTAGTAGGATTTCTGCTCATGCTTGTTCATTCCTCCAGTGTCTGAACCCTCAATGTTTCCCTTATCTCTCCTATGGACTTCTGAAATGACACCAGTAAATATATTCCTGTAAGTGGTGGCCTGGGGCTAGGTAATTGTGTAATAAATAGATCTCTTACCCTTGGAGAAAGTGGTCCCCTGACTCTTTTCAAATACCTTGATGTTACTAATACATATCTGTCCACTCTTGGTATATGACTGAGTAGCCCCAACTTTCATTCAATGATGGTTTTATGAGAATATCTCCAAAAACATACAGATACAGATCTCCAGCAGCTCCACCACATACCAAAAACAACAACAACAACAACAATAACAACAAAAACCAATCCAGAAAAAAAATTGGTAAACTTGAAACAGAGATTCTCTGAGTCCAGACTTGAGAGGTTGAAACACCCACAGGGAGGAAGCTTTGCTTTAATGAAATCTGAGAACGAAGAAAGGGATATGGCAGAGACTTCAAAATATTTCCCTGGGAGACCAAAAGGATTCATCAGGGCAAGGTGAGCAGTCACCTTTCAGGGCAGGTAGATAACTTGATAAGCCCCTGTTCCTTCTGGGAGGCTGTCAGCTAGAATCAAGAAACCATAATAAAAACTTTCAGCTAGAATGGAAAAACCCCTAAGCAGCCCTTCTGTAAATAACTGATCTTTTAAAAAAAATAATACAATAATAAAGAAAGTTTCTTTTCGATAGCTCTTTATATAGACATGTGAGAGATTAGGTATTCTAGAGATTAGGTATTCTTTTTCTCCTAGGCAAGGTTTGAAGATTATTTTTTTGTTTTTGTTTTTGCTTTCCTTTCTACTCCAATGTAACCTTCTTCTAGGAAGACATTTGTTTATTAACATGGGAAGTCCTGATTTTGAGTCCTTCTCTTAGACTTCATACAATCTTTCTGAATCTTGGTTTCCTCACCTGATAAAATGTTGGTCTTAATGTTCACACTGGTTTCCCCACAGAATTGTGTTGTGGCTCATTATTTATAGGAACAAAGGCTAATAGACCTCAAACTGGAAGGAACCTCAGAGGATATTTGGTCTACACCCCTCATGAATAGATGGGAAAACTGAGACCAACAGTGTTTATATACATTGGAATATATATAGCACTTTGAAAATGCTATAAGCAGGATATAAGTGTTATGGGCAGGATTCTCTTATGTTCATTGCATTATTTTTAGAGATTCCATGGTATAGTGGATAGCCTGGTAAGCTTGGTTTCAAGAAGACCCAATTCAAATTCTGCCTCTGACATTTACTAGCTGTGAGACCCTGATCAAATTCCTTAACCATCTCTGATCCTCAGGTTTTGTTTTTTTTTTATAATTTACAAAATAAGAGGATTGCACTCAGTGCTTCCAAGCTCTAAATCCTTACAGCTCTAAATCTAGAATCCTTTAACTTTAAGATATGGTGTGGGGTCATGAAGAGTCAGACTGACTAAAACAAATGACAAAAAAATTGAGAAAATCATTGAATCTGGAGTCCAAATCAATGTAAAACTCAGTTCAAGTAATAGCGATATTTGAATTATTCCTACCAAAACAATCACACAAGAGGTGAACAGAACATTCAACTTGAAACGACTACACAAAAGCAAACACAAGGTGCAAATCCTGCCTCTGACATATACTGACCATGTGAATGGTTGTCACTTAACCTCTCAGTGTGCCAGGAAGCTCATTAATACTAGAAGTCAGTGATACAGGACAGAGAAGGGAGTTTCCACATTAGGACTTCCCTTCAGCATCATTACTATAGGCTTTGAACTGACATCACTGGGTTACTGTGAGACTCAAATGCAATAATGCTTGCGGACCATTTCAGTCACTGAAAGAGCTAAATAAATATTAGTGTAGTTTATTTCTGTTTCTGCCATTTGTATAACTCTTAGATATTAGCTCTACAAAGCTCAAGGAATATAATTTAATAAATAGCCACATGGAAGTTATCACTTACTAAATTATTCTGGATGATATTGACTGAAACATTTCCTACTAAATGAAAGGAGGGTGGCATCTGTTTAACAGACAAAATATGCATCGATAATATCTTTCCTCCTTCCTTTATGCCATGTCTTTAAGACCTCTTTGGCTGTAAAGCTCCTTTTAGTCCCTAGATAATTCCTTTTTTGCAAATATTTTATCCTAAATCCATTTTTTCCTCTTAAAAATGCCTAGGAGGGGCAGCTAGGTGCACGCAGTGAGTAGAACATTGACCCTGAAGTCAGGAGGACCTGAGTTCAGATCCGGCCTCAGACACTTAATGCACACACAAACAAAAACCTAGCCTTGTGACCTTGGGCAAGTTACTTAACCCCAATTGCCCTCTAAAAAGCAAAAAAAAAAAAAAATGCCTAGAAGATGATTCCATTGCCTAAGCTTTTATTGATAACTAACCTTATTTACATTCTCGTGTTTGTTTTTGTGTAGTTGTTACAAGTTGAATGTTCTGTTCACCTCCTCTGTTTGTTTTGATAGGAATACCTCAAATATCGCTATTATGAGTTGAGTTTTACATTGATTATTCAACAGCTCTACAGGGTGTATTGTTTTGGCCCACATCTTAAGTTCTGTAGATTTTTGAATGCATTTTTTTCTCTGATGCCTCATGGATATAAAATAATTTTGAGACATTTGAATTGGTTTTCATTCCTATGAAAAGTCTTTCTTCTTGCTGTTTGCAAAATGTGTGGTTTGTCATTGAAATTCTCAAAATTAACCACCACATGCTTTACTTCTCTACTATGACACAGAAATGTCATGATGCTGATAGTTCCCTTCATCTCTGGAATATTTCTTACTCTGCCCCTCTGTACTCTCTTCCCCTGATCACTCAACTTCTGATTGACTGGTCTTCCCACATGGTCTTCACCCTCATCTAGGTTCCTTGCTAAGCCATCTACACTGGGCTTTCTCCATCACAAGTGTAAGGGAGCCTTCTCTGCCTTCTTTCATTTTATGTACTGTCTGCCACTTGACTTGGTGTTAATAGAGATGTAGGCTAGAATAGTGGGAGCAAGGAGTTCCATGTCGAGACTGAGACTTGGAATCCAAGAAGTCGTTGTGTTTACCATTCAGGAATTACAATGTACAGTTTTTTGTTGTTTTTTTTTTAATTTCACATAACAAAATGCACATTGGAAGATTCTTTTTCAACCTCCGTTAAAAACATTCAGGTCAGAGAAGATTCCATGATAGACATAATCAGTCAACAACTACTTTTCACACCTGTGCCCAACACTACATGTTAAGCACAGGGAATGCAAAGAAAGGCAAAGCACAGTCCCTATTTCCAAGGAGCACATATTCTGTTTGAATAGGCAACATGCAAATGCTTGGGGATATCAGAAACAGATACAGTATGAGTGGAAGGTGTACTTGGAGGGAGTGAAAACCAAACCAGAGAGAACTGCACTAACAAAGATAGTCTGTTCTGTCACAAAGGAGGGCCTCTGCAATGTCTGTAGAGAAGGGTAGGGGGGTTTCCTATCAATAGTTTTCCATATATTTTTATCAAAAGGTGAAACAGTGCTGATTGCTTAGTAGAACAGTATCTAGGGTGGAATGACCTGTGTTTATACACAGTCTCAATATCTAGAAGAGGGTTGAGTTGTCCTTTTTCCGCAAGACTGACTTCTGAACCAATTTCCCCATAATTTATTAATCTCAGCCTAATCTGCATTGGGCAGAAGAATCTACAAAAGGCCTACACAGCCCTTTACCCCTGCCTTCCCCCAGCACCAAGTAACAAACTACTGCCTCCACTGTGATACAGGCCCCAAAAGTAGAATCTGGAGGAGAGGCAACTCACCCTTCTAGAACTGAACTTTTTTTCCCATCAATCCCTGAGGAATTTGTACTAGGTTCCAGAATATCTAGTTAGTGCTCCCTTGCATAGAGCCCCATGCCAATATGATCTGTAGGGCCTTCTTAAGGAAATCAAGTGGTTTATTCGAGAAACGGCACCAGAAAGATACACAGGCAAACAAACACATCCTATATGCATGATACAGGATGCGGACTCATTCACATCCTGGCTCTGTGAGTTACTATTCTTATGACCTTGGGTAAACCATTCACCTTTCTGGGACTAAGAGAGATTTATCCTTCCTTCCCTGGCTGAGTAAGAAGACATAACAGACTATTTCTTTTTCAGCCTATAACCCATCCTCTGGAGCATTTTCAATGTGGTTTCTTCCTTCCAGAGTTCCTTGGGCTACATGCCTTCAGGTATAACAGAATGAGTTATGACTTTGTATCTCAAGCTCTAGATTTCAATCCATGAACCCCTACTTTCTAATCATGTGATTTTGGGCAAGATACCCAAATTGCCATTTATATCAAATCAAGGCAGGAGATGCTCAGCTTCCTTCTCATTTTAAAATTCTATGCTTTGAAAATTAATTAGTCTTATTAAGCAAAGTACTCTATGACCTATAAGCCTTCAGTAATGGTTTTGTGAAGAGCTGGGTATATACTAAGGGTTTGACCTAGAGGGAGGCTGTACTGATCCCTCTCATAACATGGAAATCTCTGAGCTCAAATTAAAAGTTTCAAATTGTATTCACTTTTAAATGGCACACAGTCAGCTTTGCAATGTTTTGCTTCTTTTCTTTCTAAAATGTTAAAACCCATTAAGCTCGTTAGGATTTCAGAAGAGAAAAGCAAAAGACAGGGAGGAAAAAAAACAATATCAATGAGAAATGTAAGAGCTTAGAGAAAATCCTCTTTGACTTCATGAGCACAGGGAAAACTTAATTAAAGTCAATTGAGGAAATTAAAACAGTAAAGTCAGAGCAGTTAAAAAAATAAAAATCCAGGAGATTTAATATCTTGACCTTTCTCTGAGTGCTTTTGGGACTGATTGAAAACGCAAATGAAAAAGTTCAGGAAATTTTACTTTGTACTTTAGAAAAAAATTCAAACTGTACAAATTTGGGGACTCAAAGATTTTTTTTAAAAGTTATTTCAATGTTTTCCTCTAACCTACTTTTACTAGCAAAAATTTTTACTCATCTCCCTTTTATCTTTGTGTAACAGCCGGGGCGGGGGTTCCTGAACATACCCAGCTCACTGAATATGGAGGCAGGCACTCCCCTTCTGGGAGAAGACTCCCTGGGTTTTCTTACTATGTAGGTTGTAACAATTTATCTTTTAATTAGGTGTTTAAAATATTATGAGACTGAGACAATCACTGTTCCTCTTCCTGAGACACCATGAAGGTGATGCCTGGGCATGGGCATGGGCACAATGAACAGGTGGGTGTGAGAAAGGTTTTTTCTTCTTTTTCTATTAGTCCGCACTGCCACCAGAGACTTTGGGTTTCTTCTGTTCTGTTCACTTGGTCCTTTTCAGCTCTAGGCACAGGCAGTAAAAGCCCCTCACGAAGACTTCAGCCATGACACTAGAGACAGGATTCCAGACAGATGTTATACCCAATTCCAACAGAGATGCCCTGTCTTATGTCCTCTTCTCTCCGTACTATTTGGTTCCAAAGGATCCATTTATTGTATTTATGCTAATGATTCTCAAATTGACATACCCAGTTCTACCTTCTCTCCCAACTTTCAGACTTGTGTCTTCAGTTTCCCATTGGATATCTAGAACTTGATGTCCCACAGACATTCATCAGCTTAACATGCCCAAAACTGAACTCTTTATCTTTCCCCCCCAAAACCTCCATTCTTCTTAAGTTCTCTAATACTGTCCAAGGCACCACCATCCTCCCTGTCACCCAGGCTCCCAATATTAGTGTCTTCCCGGATTTCTTACTCTCTCTTCTCACCTACCATATCCCAATGTCACCAAGTCCTGCCAATTTTACATTCATAACATCCATTATCTATAAACCTTTCTCTTGTCTGAAAGTACTGCCCCCTTGGTGCAGGCCCCTGTTACCTCATTCCTAGACTCCAATGATCACCTTCTCCTTGGTCTCCTTGCCTCCTGTCTCTCCCCATTCCAATTCATCCTCCACTCAACTGTCAAACTGACCTTCCTATAGTGGAGATCTGACCATCTCACTCCTTTCCCCATTCAATAAACTCCATTAGCTTTCTGTCTCCTCCAGGATCAAACACACAACTTCCTATTCACCCATCAAAGCCCTCAATAATCTGGCCTCCTCCTACCTATCCAGTTCTCTTACACCTCACTCACCACCATGTCTTCTGCATTTTAGTAATTCTGTCTTAGACAAAGCACTCCATCTCTCTGACTCCTCAGTGAGTCACCCATTCATGGTCATTTTTTTCTCCTCACCTCTTCCTCCTGGCTTCCTGGGCTTCCCTCAAATTGCAGATAAAATCTCACCTTCTGTAAAGAGCCTTTCCCAAATCCACTTAAGGCTAGTATCTTTACTCTGTTGATTGTATTCCATTTATACTGTTGGTAGCTTGTTTGTACAAAGCTTTTTGCTTGCTGTCTGGCACATAGTAGTTATTTAATAAACTTCTGACTGACTGACTGAATCATTGGGTCTTGAGTCTCTTATTGTTGTATATTTCCTAACCATAGGAGACCAAGAAGCAATTCTGTTGAGATCATGTGCTCCCATGGTTGAACCTAATCAACATGTTCATTGGTCCAATTTCTTCATCAGTAAAATGGGAATAATAATATTACCTACCTCTTAGAGTTGTCATAAGGACCAAACATCTTCGATATCATTTGTAAAGTGATTAGCACAGCAGTCGGCATGTAAGAGGCACTATATAAATGGTGATGATGAAGATAAAGAGGCTATGGAGGAAGAAGTGAAGCATGAGGACAAGGATAAGAAAAAGGAAGAAGAGGAGAAGGCAGAACCCATTAAAGGTGAGGGAGAATGCAAGTAATGTAACCCCCCTGTACCCATCAGGCAGGTCAAATTAGTAGAGAGGAGGGGAAATAGATGAAAGTTGGAATAAAGGTAGAAATAACAAGAATTGGCAGCAAATTGGATACATGGGGGGTGGGGGGGTGTAGATGAGGACTTCATGGCAACAAGGGGGTTGTGAGGTTGGGTGACTGGGGAGATGGGGTTGCCTTTGACAGTAACAGGGTAGGTCAAAAGATGGGAGGGTTACTGTTGCCCTAACTGTGGCTTACAGTTGCACTGGTTACTTTAGCTCTCTCATCCAACCACAGATTCACACTGAGCCTGTAGGCCTCTAAAACTGCTAGTTCTTTTTCAGATGCACTGCTGTGAAGGCATTGATTTCTTCATCTTATGCTCATGAAGTTGTTTGTGTTGACCCAATGAAAGGTGATATTATTGCTGATTAAGTGTCTTTTATCCAGTCTATACGCTTTTTCACCCTGACTATCATCCTTTACATTAAACATTCCTTCCTTTGGGTGTTATCTGGAAGTCTGCTAAGCATGCCATTCAATTGTCTCTTTTCAAATCACTGACTGAAAATACTAAATAGCAGAAAGTCAAGCATGGACTCTTGTGATATTCCATTAGAGACCTCCCAAGTCGACTATACGTGAGTACTTAGACTAGAACCATAGAAACTTACCTGTTAATTGGATTTAAACGGACAAGTCAAAACAAAAACAGAGAAAACAATGTAATCCTAATATGAGATGTTTTTTTCTCCAGTTAAGTTCCTAGAGTTAAAAATGTTCCTTCCTTTATGCCCCTCAATAAAATTCACAGCATTAGACCGAGACTGTATTCAAATCTCATCCCTTCCACTTCATATCTTTATTTCATGGGGCAAATCATTTAAGCTCTCCCTGCCTCATGTAAGAAAAAAAAAGGATTCAGCAGTTACAATATTTCTAGGATTTGCCTTCACGTTGAGCAGTAAGAGTCATTGTACTTTAAATTCTGCAGGCAGTTGAAATATCTTGTATGTGTTTTCTTCAACAGTTTTAACGTGTGTTCCTTGAAGTCAAGTTCTCTGCTTTTAGGCCAGCATGCTTTATGCTTAGCACAGGGTAATCATCTAGTGAATACTTTTTCATCCATTTAAGTGTTCTTTTTTTTTTAAATTAATTTATTAGTTTAGTTTCAGTTAACAAGATTCAATTCCATAGTTCCTTGATTTTCAAATTTCCTTTACTTCCTTCCCCCCTCCCCTCATGACAGCATATAGTACAGTATAGGGTCTGCAAATGAATTCATATTAAACATTATTCCAATTACAAAGGCATATTGTACTAGGTGGGATGAAAGATGATAAGGAAGAAGTAAAACCAAACAACGAGAAGAACAAGATCATTTAGTTTGCTTCCATCAGGATTCAGGCTCAGTTCTTTCTAGTTATATCTCTGGATGGCGCATTTCTCACTTTCTTGAGTCATTCGGGATTAACTTATATCACTGCATTGCTGAAAAGAGTCCAGTCTGTCATAGTTGGTCGTCACAGATATGGTATGTCTGTGATTGTATACAAATTTCTTCTGATTCTACTCTTCTCGCTCAGCATCAGTTTGTATAAGTCTCTCCAGGTAATTATGAAATCCGTCACCTCCTCGTTTCTTATAGCACAATAAAATTCCATTACATTCATATACCACAACTTGTTTAGCCATTCCCCAATTGATGGGCACCCCTTTAGTTTCCAATTCTTTGCAACCACAAAAAGGGCTGCTAAAAATATTTTTGTACATATGGTTCTTCCTCCCACTACTATGATCTCTTTGGGATATAACCCTAGGAGTGGTATGGCTGGGTCAAAGGGTATGAAATTATTTATAATCCTTTGGGCATAATTCCAGATTGCTCTCCAGAATGGTTGGATAAGTTCACAACTCCACCAGCAATGTATTAGCGTTCCAATTTGCCCACATCCTCTCCAGCATTTGTCACTTTCTTGTCTTGTCATCTTAGCCAATCTGACTGGAGAGATGTGGTATCTCAGAGTTGTTTTGATTTGCATTTCTCTAATTAATAGTGATTTAGAGCATTTCTTCATATGCTTATAGATATCTTTAATTTCTTTCTCTGAAAACTTCCTATTCATATCCTTTGACCATTTATCAATTGGGGAATGACTTGTATTCATATAGATTTGGCTCAATTCTCTATAAATTTTAGAAATGAGTCCTTTATCAGAGACACAAGTTGTAAAAATTCTTTCCCAGTTTCCCACCTCCCTCTTGATCTTGGTTACATTGGCTTTGTTTGTGCAGAAGCTTTTCAATTTAATGTAATCAAAATTATCCATTTTGCATTTATAATGCTCTCTAATTCTTGTTTGGTCCTAAAATCTTCCCTCTCCACAGATCTGTCAGGTAAACTATTCCTTGCTTTCCCAAATTGCTTACAGTATCATCCTTTACACCTAGATCATGCACCCATTTAGACTTGATTTTGGTATATGGTGTTAGATAGTGATCTATGCCCAGTTTCTGCCATACTGTATTCCAGTTTTCCCAGCAGTTTTTGTCAAATAGTGCATTCTTATCCCAAAAACTGGGGTCTTTGGGTTTATCGAACAATAGATTGCTATATTCATTAACTGCTGGGTCTCCTGCACCTAATCTATTCCATTGATCCACTACTCTACACCTCTGCCAGTACCAAGCAGTTTTGATGACTGCTGCTGTATAATACAGATGAAGATCTGGCATAGCTAGTCCACCTTCCCTAGCATTTCTTTTCATTAATTCCCTTGATATTCTAGACCGTTTGTTTTTCCAAATAAATTTTGTTATTATTTTGTCTAACTCTACAAAGTAGTTTTTTGGTAAATTGATTGGAATGGCACTAAATATATAATTTAGTTTGGGTAAAATTGTCATTTTTATTATATTAGCTCGACCCAGCCACGAGCAATTGATATTTTTCCAACTATTTAGATCTGTTTTTATTTGTGTGAGAAGTGTTTTGTAGTTGTGATCATATAGATTCTGGGTTTGTTTTGGCAAGTAGATTCCCAAATATTTTATAATGTCTTTTATAATTTTATAATGACTTTAAATGGGATTTCTCTTTCTATCTCTTGCTGCTGAGTTTTATTAGAGATGTACAGGAATGCTGAGGATTTATGTGGGTTTATTTTATAACCTGCAACTTTGCCAAATTTATTTATTGTCTCAAGTAATTTTTTACTTGATTCTCTAAGTATATCATCATATCATCTGCAAAGAGTGACAGCTTGGTCACTTCTTTGCCTAATTTGATTCCTTTGATTTCTTTTTCTTCTCTAATTGCTACTGCTAACGTTTCTAGTACCAGATTGAATAAGAGAGGTGATAGTGGACACCCTTGTTTCACTCCTGATCTTATTGGGAAGGCTTCTAGTTTATCCCCATTGCATATAATACTTGCTGATGGTTTTAAATAGATGCTAGCAACTATTTTAAGGAAGGCTCCATTTATTCCTATACTTTCTAGTGTTTTTAATAGGAATGGATGTTGTACTTTGTCAAAGCCTTTTCTGCATCTATTGAGATGATCATGTGGTTTCTGCTAGTTTTATTGTTGATGTGCTCAATTATAATGATGGTTTTCCTAATATTAAACCATCCTTGCATTCCTGGAATGAATCCTACCTGATCAGGGTGTATTATTTTGTGATAAGTTGTTGGAGTCTTTTGGCTAATATTTTATTTAGAATTTTTGCGTCTAAATTCATGAGGGAAATTGGTCTATAATTTTCTTTCTCTGTTTCATCTCTTCCTGATTTAGGAATCAGTACCATATTTGTGTCATAGAAAGAGTTTGGTAGGACTCCTTCTTCACTAATTTTCCCAAATAGTTTGTAGAGTATTGGAATCAATTGTTCTTTAAATGTTTGATAGAATTCACTAGTGAACCCATCTGACCCTGGAGATTTTTTCCTAGGGAGTTCATTGATGGCTTGTTTGATTTCTTTTTCTGAGATGGGGTTATTTAGGTAATTCACTTCCTCTTCAGTTAATCTGGGCAATTTGTGATTTTGTAAATATTCATCCATTTCACTAAGATTGTCATATTTATGTGCATACAATTGGGAAAAATAATTCCTCATTATTTTTTTGATTTCCTCTTCATTGGAGGTAGATTCACCCTTTTTATTTTTGATACTCATAATTGGGTTTTCTTCTTTCTTTTTTTTTATCATATTGACTAAGGGTCTATCAATTTTGTTGATTTTTTCATAAAACCAGCTCTTAGTTTTATTTATTAATTCAATGGTTTTCTTAATTTCAATTTTATTAATCTCACCTTTGGTTTTCAATATTTCTAATTTAGTACTAAATTGGGGATTTTCAATTTGTTCTTTTTCTAGCTTTTTCAATTGCATGTCCAATTCACTGACCTCCCTTCTCTCTGCTTTAATTAAGTATGCACTAAGGGATATAAAACTTCCCCTGAGAACTGCCTTTAGTGCATCCCACAAATTTTGGTATGTTGTTTCATTATTATCCTTCTCTTGAATGAAATTATTGATTGTTTCTATAATTTCTTCTTTGACCCACCAATTTTTTAGGATTAAATTGTTTAGTTTCCAATTAGTTTTTAGTCTATCTTTCCATGGCCCTTTATTGCATATAATTTTTATTGCATCATGATCTGAGAATGATGCGCTTACTATTTCTGCCTTTCTGCACTGGATTGTGAGGTTTTTATGCCCTAGTACATGGTCTATTTTTGAGTATGTACCATGCACTGCTGAGAAGAAAGTAAATTCCTTTTTATCCCCATTCAGTTTTCTCCAGAGATCCATCATATCTAGTCTCTCTAAGATTCTATTCAGCTCCTTAACTTCTTTCTTGTTTATTTTGAGGTTAGATTTACCAAATTCAGAGAGGGGGAGATTAAGGTACCCCACTAGTATAGTTTTGCTATCTATTTCTTCCTCTAATTCCTTTAACTTCTCCTCTAGGAATGTGGATGCTATACCACTTGGTGCATATATATTAAGTAGTGATATTGCTTCATTCTCAATGGTGCCTTTTAGTAGGATATAGTTTCCTTCCTTATCTCTTTTAATTAGATCTATTTTTGCTTTTGCTTTATCTGAGATAAGTATTGCTACCCCTGCTTTTTTTACTTTAGCTGAGGCATAATAAATTTTACTCCAACCTTTTACCTTTACCCTGTGGGTATCCCTTTGTTTCAAATGTGTTTCTTGAAGACAGCATATTGTAGGATTATGGTTTTTAATCCATTCTGCTATCCGCCTCTGTTTTATGGGAGAGTTCATCCCATTCACATTCACAGTAATGATGACTATCTGTCTCTTCCCTTCCATCCTATTCCCTCCCCTGTTTATGTTTTTGTTTATTCCTTCTCCCTTCCCCTCCTTGAAGTTTTCCCTTTTGACCGCCCCCTCCCTCAGTGTTCCCACCCAGTGACCCCCTTCTTAACCTACCCTCTCCCCTTACTACTATTTCCCTCCCTTATAATCCCTCCCTTTAGTCTCCTCCTTTTCACCCCCCCCTTACCCTCCCACTATCTATAGGACACAATAAATTTTTATACTTATCAGAGTAAATTACTCCCCGTTTGATTCCAAACCAATGAGAGTAAATTTCAAACAGTGCTCCTCTCCCTCCCTCCAATTCCTCTATTTAATGAATTTATGTGTCTATTCACGTTAGATTCTTAAACTTCACTGATTAATTTGATCCTTCTTTGAACCAGAACCAGTGAGAATAGTGTTTAAATGATGTTCCTCTCCCTCTTACTTTCCCTTCTTCTATAGTGTGTTTTGATGCCTCTTCAGATGGCATATTTTACCTTTTCCTAGCTCATCCTTTCCTTTTTCCCATTATAGTACCATTGATCCCCTTAATAGTCTTTTTTTTTTTTTTAGACTCCATGTTAGTGCATTCATGCCCACACCCTCTAAGTATAACCCTTTTGCAGGTCATGATAATCATAGAGATTTCAAATATTGACAGTTATCAGCTCCACATATAGGGATGTGAACATTTTGCTCTTGTTGCATCCCAGGTAATGAGCTTGTGTTTGTGGGTGTGGGTGTGTGCACTTCTGCATGTGTGAGTCTATGTTACCCTTGTTTACCTTTTTATATTCTTCTGGAGTCTTGTAATTGGAGATCAAATTTTCCATTGAGCTCTGGCTTTTTCATTAGGAAAGTCTGGAAGTCCCTTACTTCATTAAACGTCCATCTCCTTGCCTGAAAGATTATGCTCAGTTTTGCTGGGTAGTTAATCCTTGGTTGTAGTCCTAGCTCTCTTGCCCTATGAAATATCAAATTCCAGTCCCTCCGCTCTTTTAATGTAGAAGCTGCTAGGTCCTGTGTGATCCTAACTGTAGTTCCTCGATATTTGAATTGTTTCTTTTTGGCTGCTTGTAGATTTTTCTTTAATCTTATAATTCTGGAATTTGGCTACTATATTTCTTGGAGTTTTCAGTTTGGGATCTCTTTCAGGAGGAGTCCGGTGAATTCTATCAATAGCTATTTTATCTTCTGATTCCAGGACCTCAGGACAGTTTTCTTTGACAATGTCTTGGAGGATGTTGTCTAGACTGCTTTTCTCATCATGGCTTTCTGGTAGACCAATAATTCTTAGGTTGTCTCTCCTGGATCTGTTCTCTAGGTCAGTTATTTTTCCAGTGAGATATTTTACATTTTCTTGCAATTTTTCGATCATCTTGTTTTTTTCGATTGACTCCTGCTGCATCATAGAGTTCTGAGTTTCAGTTTGCTTGTATCTAATTTTTAGTGAATTATGGTCTTCAGTTAGTTTTTGAAGTTCCTTTTTTAGGGAGGTATTTTCTCCAATTACTTCACTCAGACGTTTTTCCAAGTTGGTCACTGCCTCCCTGATTTGGTCTTTAAAATTTTTCTTAAGCTCCTCCAGGAATGCTATTTGGGCTTGAGACCAGATCATGTTTCCTTCTGTGGTCTCTGGTGTGGGCAGAGTCTATACTGTCCTGTGTGTTTTGTTGTTCTTGCCCTGCATAGTATGCTCGAATAGACTTTCTTGCCTTCCCCTTCTCCTTTTCAGCTTCCTTCCTTCCCATTGTGACTTCCTGTTTCTTAGTGTCTCAGGCTATGAGTTTGGGGCCTGATCCTTGACTTTGAATACCTCTGGGTGGCTAGTTTATGGCTAAGTCAGGGAAGTCAGTGAGGAATGTAGATGTGTAGGTGGGGATGAGTCTGACCACTTCAGATTTCTGCCTCTATACCCCTGGGCTATAAGTAGGCTTTTGTTGGTGAGGTGAGGTGGGGCTTGTTGGGTCCCCTCCCTCTCTTCTCTTCAGATTCCTGGCTGTCTCAGTTACACCCTTTCTTGGAGATTCTCAAGCCTGAGGCTATTTCCATTAACTTGGGATTTCAATCTGGGTGGGAGACTTATCTTTGGGTTTTCTGCTTCATGAAAGAGGGATGGGAGGATCGGAGCAGCTAGAATTTACTTTGCCATTCCAGCCCCTGTATTATACAGGCAGGCAGTTTCTAAACTTCCAGGCTGGGGGCTGAATGCAGCCTGAGAAGCCACTCTCTCCACTGGGGGCCCGACTCTCCTACCTGGCTCCAATGATCCGTTCCCTCTGTGAGATGACTGTGATTCGTCCTTGGTAAGTCTGCAGGCTGGGGCTTTTTCTCTCTCTGGTGTAGTCTGCCTGCCTGCTCTTAGGTCTGAGCTGTGCAGACCCCACGTGCTCTGCGCTCGACCTGTGCGGAAACTCTGGGCAACCTCCTGGGCTGGATTCCGCCACACTCTGTCTTCCACTGCGCTCCGTCACTCCGGAATCCGCTCAGATTTACCCTTTTGGACTTAGTGACAGAGGAGCTCAGCGAGGTTACTGCTTCCTTTCCGCCATCTTGGCTCCGCCCATTTAAGTGTTCTTGACAGTTTGTCCTGATTCCCTATCAGCCATGGAAGCCTATGGTTTGCACATACAAAATTTAGTATTTATTGCTGATGATGGAAGGGTTTTTTTCCCATTCATTTTGGTCATTCTTAGACTTAAAACTCTTATTAAAGAAAGGATCCACATTTAGAACTGAGATTGGATTCAGTGGCTTCAGAACAAAACACATCCAGTCAAAAGACTGGAGATATTTTATATAAGTGGTTATCTCTCTTATATATCTCTCATACAGCCTATATATATATATATATATATGAAAAAAATCTAATTCTTCCTGAGAGCTTAGATTTCATGGAATCACAGATTTAGAGATAAAGATCTCTGAAATCATCAATAACAATTCTTTCATCTTTTAGGTAAGGAAACTGATTCACAAAGTGGTCAAGGAACTTCCACAGTGATATCTGCTGGGGGGGGGGGGGAAACTAGTATTCATTAAATACCTACTATGTACCAGGCATCATGCTAAGTGCTTTACAGATCACATCTCAATAACTACCCTGTGATGTAGCCATTATTACTATTCTTATTTTACAGATAAGTTAACTGAGTCACATAAAGGTTAAATGATTTGCCAAGGATCACAATGTTAGTAAGTTTTTGAGCCTGGATTTGAACTCAGGTCTTACTAATTCCAGCCTCAGAGCTCTATCTACTGACTTTTAAGTTCATCACTAATCTTACTCACCCCACAAAAGTCCTCATATTTTAAGGATCACTGCCATTTCACTACTACCTCATCCTAGGATTCTACTGGGGCAGCTAGGTGGCACTGTGGATAGAGTGTCAGGCATAGAGTCAGGAACACTCATCTCCCTACATTCAAATTTGATGTCAGAAATTTACTAGTTGTGTGACCCTGGGCAAGTCACTTAACCCTGTTTGCCTCAGTTATCTTATCTGTCAAATCAGCAGGAGAAGGAAATGGCACATCACTCCAGCATTTTTTTGCCAAGAAAATCCCACAAGGGGTCATGAAGAGCAGGACACAATTGAAACAACTGAACAACAAGAAGAACAGAAGATTCTAGTAGTCACTGCAATGTATGTTCCAATACCATTTCCAGTGAAATTGAACCATTCACAAGAGAGAAGCCCACGGTGACTTTTTCTTCTTATTACTTTCTTAACAAAGAAGAATGATACCACAGAGGACAGGCCAGGGAAGTTATCTGATAGTTATTACCGAAAACATTTTTCTGCCTCCAGGCAAATATAATAGTCGTCTAAAGAGAAGAAAGGCAAAAGAAAACCAGGCACTTTAACCAGAGCAAAGGAAATCACTACAGGGAGAGAAATGCCACAGAACATATTCCTTCCTTTATTGATCTGCTCCAAGAAAAACAAAATCTTTAAAAAAAACAAAAAAGAAAAGAGAAACATTTGCTCCTGTCATTTGCAACTTCTGCAAAACAGAAAGAAAAGACATAAAAGATTTTAAAAACTTGGTTATCCAGGTTATAACTAAGCTAGAATCTCTATATTTATTTATCTGTTCACTGGCAGCTTTTAGGAGAAAGAGGCAAATGAGGAAACAATAGTAGGGGAGATCATACATGTGTATATATGTATAATTTTATATGTCTTGTCATACATGCATGACACATATCACAAGTGGAATATGTATATGTTCACATATACAAACATGCATGCATGTGTGCATATATATTTGACAACCTTCCAGAGAGTATTCCTGAAGTTCTCAGAGCAAGTACAGAAACTTTTTAACCGTCTCCCTAGTGTATTTGTAAATTATTCAGCATGGAGCATTTATCTCTGTAATTAAGACACCTCCCACACAGGCAAAGTACCAAAAGTAATAGAATCATGAAACAAAAAGCCAATTTCTGTTGACTACATTCTATTTGAAGGATCAAGTTGGTAGACCAAAGAGTTAAAAGCAACTAGTCGACAAGCTTTTAATTTTTTACTATTTTCAGACCACTGGAGAGACCAAAAAAAAAAAAAAAGACAATAGTCCCTGCTCTCAAGCAACTTCCATTCTATCTGGGGAGTGTGAAATTTAAAATGTGTAGTAAAAAGTGATCTGTCAATGATGAAATGAGAATACCCAATCAAACAATAAGAGGTTGAAGAAATTCAATGTCTGAGATTAACATAAAAATTAACTTAATTCAATTATTTTACAGAATGTCAGCTCCAAACTGCCTAGCTAGTTGTCTCACATGTTTTAGAAGTGTAATCAGTATCTGAACAAATCTAGGAATTCCTTTCCCTAAGCATTTAAGGTTATTATGTTACTTAACGATGATGTCAAATAACCTTGTCATTTTTTCACTAGGCACCAGCCAGTTTAATAAGCCTTGATACATTTCTCAACTAAATAATGTTAGCAGTTAAATTACCTTAAAATGAGTTCACATGAAATAATAAAGTCATATTGATTTAATACATGGAGTAGATCAAGAAAATCTAAACGTCATCCTGACTTTCTGAGGTAACAAGTGTGTCCAAGTAGGAAAATCAATTTGTGGTTTGGGGTCTCAGTTTCTTTACTATTATTGGTATCACCACCACCACCACAACAACAACCATCATCATCACCATCATCACCATCACCATCATCATCATCATCACCATCACCATCATCTATCCTGCTATCTCATCCATTTGTGGATCACCTGACAACACATACCCCAAACTTAAATAGTGAAGATTAATGATACAGTAAAATATAATTTTATTTTGAATAAAAATAACTTGAAAGAAATATTTTGTTTCCAAAATACTAATAGGCAACGTGGTATCAGCTTCAAAACTGAGACTAGGCAGCCCGGGGGAGGCGGGAGGGACTAGATTCAGGTTCCACCTTTGACAACTTAATAAATGTGTTCCAAATCATTGGAAAACTCACTTGACCTCTCATTGTTCTAGACTACTTATAAAATAATAGCTTTCCTAGAGTTAAGGAATCTTGTATTAGTTTGAGGGAGTTTCCTAATGGGGGATTTTCCTATATGTAACTATGAAATCATAAGACTAGTCTTTATCCCTAATGCAAAATTCTAAAAAGTGCTCCTTCCATATTTATCTTTACCTACAAATCAGAACACATTATAAATTCATGGAATGTGTGCATTTTTGTTCTTAAACTTGAAATTCTCTGAAACAACTAGGAAATATTATAACACTTATTGTAACATAACATCATAAGAACACTTTATGCAATAAATACTTTCTCTAAAGGTAACCCTCCAAGTCCGGGATCTTAACTGTAATATTTGCTGATTAAAACAAACAGAAAAAGTAAATCAATAGCCAGCAGGTTTTTTTGTGTGTGGCTACAACTTTTGAGTTTTTAGTAAAATGTCAAATGTAATAAATACCCACATTGTTTCTTAAATTGTATTTCCTTTAGGCACACTCACACTGCTGGTGAATCTGTAAATTAGCCCAGACATTCTGTAAAATAGCTCAGAATTAAGAAGAAACAGGCATTAAATTGTGAGTCATCTTTTACTCAAGTATCTCAGTGTTGGAAATATTTCTCCCAGGAAGTAAAAGGCAAAGAAAACAAACAAGCAAACAAACATTTTATAAACGGCAAAACATTCCTTGAAACCTTTCTTGGGGTAGGAAAAAAATGGAGAGACAGTAGGTGTGGCCTTGGGCTGGGAATGTAATGGGACATGACTGCCTTTGTGGTTTGCTTGTTTTTAACCTTATCGCCTTCTCCCAGGTACTCACTGATCCAGTGAGGCTACCTCCATGCTCTTCCTCCCTGGCAGGTTCTCCCTCCTCATTCTTTATATATATATATATATTGTACATGTCTAGCTATGCAAAACATTATCATAGTAGATATACTGTACAAGGCTGCTTATAATTCCCTCCCACTCATCCCACCCCCCACCTGGTCCATTCCCTACATGATCCCGTCCCTCTTTTATAGTGGGTACTTCCAACCTCACCTCACCCCGAGGATGCCCTCCCATCCATCATCCCTCCTCCCATCCCCCTTCCCCCTATCCTGCTGCAGGTTGAGATATCCCATTTACTATGTATGTTATTTTCTCCCTGAACCAAATTCAGTTTGAATGTGGTTTTGCCTTTTTAGCCTTCCTTATTCTCCCCCTCTTTTGCAACCACTTCCCCTTGCTTCTTCTACATGGGATAGTTTACACTACCCTGTCTCTCCCCATCTCCTCTTGCTACTTTCCTCTCTCACCTCATAATTTCATCCCTTGAGTATTCTCCCTTCCCAACAAATTCAACTTATGCCCTCTATCCATATATAACTGTAACCATATACACACACATTCACATATGTATTCATATGACCACACCCCTTCTTCCATTATTTTCATAGTGAGAAAGATATCATCAGTCACAGTTATTGCTTTTCCATATAGGAATGTAAATAGTTCAACTTTGATAAGTTCCATTTGATTTCTTTTCCCTGATTACCTTCTCAGGCATCTCTTCCTTCTTGTGTCTGGATGTCAAATTTTCTATTCAATTCTGGTTTTTTCCTCAAGAATGCTTGAAAGTCCTCTATTCCACTGAATGACCATATTTTCCCCTGAAACAAAATACTCAGCTTTGCTGGGTAGGTGACCCTTGGGTTCATTCCCAGATCTTTTGCCCTCTGGAATATCATATTCCATGCCCTTCGATCCCTCAGTGTAGAAGCTGCCAGGTCCTGGGCTATTCTGATTGTGTTTCCACAATATTGAAATTGTTTCTTCCTGGCTGCTTGTAGTATTTTCTCCTTGATCTGGGGATTCTGGAACCTGGCTATAATATTCCTGGGAGTTTTCTTTTTGGGATCTTTTTCAGGAGGTGATCGGTGGATTCTTTCAACCTCCATTTTGCCCTCTGGATCTAAAACATCAGGGCAATTTTCCTTGAGAATTTCTTGAAGGGTGATTTCTAGGTTCTTTCTTTGATCATGGCTTTTGGGTAGTCCAATAATTTTTAAATTGTCTCTCCTGGATCTATTTTCCAGGTCAGTGGTTTTTCCCATGAGAAATTTCACATTACCTTCTAATCTTTCATTTGTTTGGATCTGCTTAACAGCATCTTGATTTCTCATAAAGTCATTAGCTTCCATTTGCTCCAGTCTAACTCTGAAGGAATGAATCTCCTCAGTGAACTTTTGAGATTCTTTTTCTATCTGGCAAATTCGACTTTTGAAGGCATTCTTCTCCTCATTGCCCTTTTGGGCCTCCTTTGCCATTTGAGTTAGTCTATTTTTTAAGGTGTTGTTTTCCTCAATCAGGCTGTTGAACCTCATTTCATACTTTTCCTGCATCCTTCTCATTTCTCTTCCCAATTTTTCCTCCTCTTCTCTTATTGATTTTTAAAGTCCTTCTTAAGGTCCTCTATGGCCTGCAACCCGCTCATGTTTTCCCTGGGGCTTTTGGAGCAGGACTTCTGACCTCACAGTCCTCTTCCCCTATGCTTCGACCCTCTTTGCCCCCAAAGTAGGAGTCTAGGGTTGCATTTTTCTGTTTAATTTGTTTCCTTTGCCTTGGCATGTTGCCACTTAATTACCTGACTTTTGGGCTTGTTGCCACACTATGGCTTTGTGGCCAGATCGGAGAATTTTTGTCCCGAACGTGTGTGTGTGTGGGGGCAACTTCTGTTTCTAGCAAGCTGGAAACCCACCCAGGACCTCCACCCCAGATCACAATCCAGATCCAGGGAGGTTAAAACAAGAGTGATTACCCCCCAAGACTGATTGCTGGATCTCCCTACAGTTTGCAGGCCAGGAGCTGGAGCTTCCTCTGAAAAACTACAAAATGGCGTGTCTCCTCAGTGGCTCCTAGCCCCCAGGGGAGGAAGCTGACGCGTTCCCCAAATACTGGTCCCAAAGTCCATAGGGCACTAACCTCTCACTTTGTCCTAGGTATGTCTATGTTGATAATTCTGGAATCACCACAGCTGCTGGTGCTCTGGGGTCCCTGCAGCCCTGGGGCTAAAACCTCGACTCCCGCAGACCTGGGCTCGGCTCCCTGCGCTCTGTGCCCTGTGTCGCCTGCTCCCAGACCGTTGCACTGGTCCTTCCTGCAGGGCTGCTGGGCTGTCCTCAGCAGGAGGTTAGCTTCTCTGTGTTGTTCTGTGGGTGCTGGGGCTCCAGAAGTTGTTCAGAGTTCCCTTTTACATAGTTTGGAGGTAATCTGGGAGCAGAATGGCTTGGATGAGGTGCTTCCGCTCCGCCTCCCTCCCTCCTCATTCTGCATCCTGGTTCCCCTGACATCCTTCAAGACCCACCTAAAACCTATATTCTCAAGGAAACCTTTCCCATATCCCCGTTAACTCTAGTTTTCTCTTGACTACTGACAATGTATCCTGCATACAGCTTGTCTGTATGAAGTTGTTCCATGTTATCTAGAGGGGAGAAACTGTTTCTTTGCATCCTCCCCTTTAGCCCAGCACTTTTAATTACTATTTATTGACTGACTGTGAGAAACAGCAAATACAAGGAAATCAAATATGTGTAAAATCATACAAAGGGAAGTGATTATGACTGGGATTACAACATGCAGGATTTATGGAAGGGAGCCAAATGTCCTTAATTGTAATGATAATCTTGGCCCTGGTGGGAGAAAAGACAAGGGAAGGGACTTCCCCTTCTTTCCCTAGTGAGAACTTGAGTAAATGATGTTGCATTTGATATTGGGGATGATCCATCAACTCACTGATTTTTATTTTATTTACTGCTTTGTCATTAGAGAAGCTTCAATGCGTATCTGTAGAGGGGAAAGATAATATAGGCAAAGTGCTTTTCAAATGTTAAAACACTTTATCAAGATGAGTTATTGTAACATCTGAATAAATTACTACTTTAATGTTGAAAATGCACAAATGTTTTATAGCTTGAGAGAATACAAAATTCTGAAATCTATAGCAAGGATAAGGTGTGTTTGATGAAAATGCTGGAGAAAGGTTAAGTTATGTTAAATAACCAAAATAAAATATTTCCCCCTTAAATGGCTATAGAAATAATAGGCAATCAATAAATCCATTTAGGCCAACTACTTCCATTTGAAGCAAATTAACTACTGTGGGAACTTGTCTTTACAAATGATCTTCATTGATGGCTCTTTAGACAGAATATGCCATAAGGGTTTAAAATTGTAATCCTGTTAATGGACACTCTACTAGCAACAATAAAAATGAAGTACCTTGAGGATTTTACCCAACTTATGGGCATGCTCATAAAGCAGTACAATTTCAAAGAGTTATGGGTTGATACCAAACTCAACGGAATATTGTTTGGATTACATTTTCTCATTCAGTAGTTAGGATCTACTGTTTAGTTTCTTGCTTTTTGGAGTTTCGGTTTTTATTTTATCTTGGCCAATTTTGTATTGGATGCCATGTCAAAGGTCATTATTATAATAAATGTTCAAGGACAGATGTCTTTAAGAGTTCTATTTGGTCCCTGATTGTTTCTTAGATGGTTGGTGTCTGATTGGGAAATCATTACAATCCAAAGACTGGACTTCCTTAAATGAAGGAAGATGCTACTGTCCAAAAGAAGTGTTCCCCCACCCCGAAAGTAACAAAGAGAAGAAATATAGAAAGCAGCAAGGGCATCCCAACCTTAAATATGATGCTACAAACACAGTCAAGATACAATACAACCCTATAGGCTTTGGATACTTCATGGTACTGGTACCTCTCTCATTTTTCTTTGGCTATCCCTCATTCTCATGAGGTTACCTCCCCTTCTCCACTTCTGTTTCTCTGTTTCCTAAATGATATATCTTAGAGCTAGAAAGGATTCTAAAGGTCACTGAGGTCAATCTCTTCATTTCATGGAAGAAACTGAGACCCAGGAAGATGAAGTGACTTTCTCAAAGTCACAAAGATAGAAGATTCAAATCTGTATCTCATGTTCCAAACCATGTCCTCTGATTCAAAATCTAGCCCTCTTTTCCTACCAGAGTATGATATTTTTTTGCAATGTTTTACATAAAAGACATCTTTGAAAATATACTGCAGCCCATTTATTCCCATCATGAAACTTTTCATGATCCCAGGGACTAGAGATCTTGTATTACTTTGAAAGTAATACTCTCTAGGTTTAAGGCTATGTTGTTTATTATCTGTGAATCTTCAGTTCCTGGTGTCTGCCTTCTCTTACAAGGTGTTACCATGGAGAACAATGAGGCAAATGCTGTGGCAAAGTCAAGTTGAAGGAGACAGAGGAAGGTCAGGGGCTTTGTGTTAGGACTAGTCTTTGATGGCCAGGCACATAGACACTCACCCTTCTGTAGCAGCAAGCAACCCAATATCCCCAGGGTGACTGCCAACACAGGTTCTTAGATCTGCTTTTCAAAAGGAAAGCAACTCAAAATGGGTTAACAAGCTTACTTTAATAAAACAAATATATATTACTTAGTTCAGGGGGAAAAGGTCAGCACCCCAAACTTCAGAGTATACAGACAGATCAAACAGACAGGCTTCCAAACTGTCCAACCATTATCAATATCAAAATCAGTTACCAGAGAGGGAAGCATCAACATCTGGGTTTTCAAAGCTGGGGGGCTCTCAAAGGCTTCCCAGAGTCTCATCTGGTCAAATCACACAACACTTCTCAAAGTGAACCCCAAAGCAAAGCCTCAAATCAGGGATTATATAGTCTTCTCCTGGCTCAGAGAATGTAACCACTCTCTTGACCCACTGCCCAATCACACAGCATCAAGGTGTGGTCATTCCTGAAAACCAAGCCTCCTACTACAGGCTCCATGTGACCACATTCAGCCTATTAGGAGGCAGAGTATATTTTCAAATCAAGGAAGGTTTTCAGAGTCTCTTAAGCCAATCAAAGTCTCTTAAGCCAATCAAAGGGCCTAGGGGCAGGGAAGATCTTTAAATCTTCATTTCTATTACACCTTACCACTGGAAATTCAAGTGTGAAAAAGGATTCTTGGTTCCTTACCCATCTAATGCCCCCTGACCCCAGGGCTTCTCTTGGACTTTGATTTACATCCTGGTTTCATATACTATTTGCTGTCTTTAGCCCTTCAGCTCTGTTCCCTGCTTTCTCAGTTACTAATCATGATTTGTTCATATGATAACTTCGGCTTAACTGCACAGGAACTTTACAGCTATCTGCAGTGATGGGGTACAGGCTCTGTGAAACCCCTTGAACTCTGAATCTTCCCAGTAGATGAGGCATTTGCCTGAGGCCATAAGCCTTTCATTATTGCTAGGTCCAAATCTGTTAGTCTTAACCTAGCCTAGCCCTTCTTAGTCCTGCTACTTCCCACCCTTGATCTTATCAAAATATCTATATCCAAATCTGTTACCCTTAAATTGGCCTAACCCTCCACTGTCTGTCATCTTCAGGTAGCCTTCAACTTTCCACCCTTAATTCCATTCCTGGAGACTAACCTTAGTTCCTCAAGATCCTCCTTAGACTCCTCCTCAAGACCCTTCCCAAACCCCTCTTCTAGACCACCCCTAGATCCCTCCCACAATCTTTCTGTATATAAGATCCATCTTGCCTCCATGAAGAGGCTGAGATTAATCTAGCACAGAATAACTCTGTGTTAGGTTACTCTGGCCTGCTTGTCCAATACAAGTGTCACAAATACTTAGGCTCCTTAAGAGTCTACCCATTATGGCGAATTTTTAATAAACTTTGCTTTTATTTGGCTGAGAGAAGGCTTGAGTCAAATTCATTCACCTGGTATGTTGGTATTTTGGGGTCTCAAGCACTCCTAAACCCCAAACTTCAACAGCAGGCTAATCCTCTTCTTCCCAAGCTAGGGAAATTCTAAGCAACATCATGGGATTCTGACAGTGCTAGTTCCCAATCATTTGCTACCTTTACCCTTCCTGCAACCCAGGGGAGGGAAGACAATACCATATTAAGAAAGTATCTCGTACATAGAAAGTGCTTTCCTACAATGGGAAATTGAACTGATTCCTTCGTTTTAGAGAAGGGAATCACGAAATTTAGTGGCTGAAACTGTTTCAAAGTCACCCAGATCATTGACAGAGGAGCAGGAGTAGAATTCAGGCACTAAAGCTCCTACTCTTGTATTGGATTGAACTTCTGTGGTTGAAACAAATGAATTCTTGTCCTCCACATTTGTAATTACTCTTTTTTATTTGGGGAAGATTGGGTTAAAATTTACTTAACAGTAGAGATTGTTTCACCCTTTTTCTTTATATCTTCCATACCTATCACAGTCCCTGGCATTTGGCAGCATTTAATTAACACTTATTGACTGATTAATTAGTGACCCTCCAATCTAACTGATAGTTCTATCAATAATCCTCTTAGAGGATAGTGATTTTCCAACAATGCCCTATAATCTCATCAATTTAACTTTAGGCTTGTGCAAATGTATCTCTTGAAGAAAAAACCCATTAAATAGATATAAGGTCTTGGCACTGATAGCAATTTCATATCCACATTCCAGTGTAAGACTTAAAAAAGTACTAGTCTTACTGAAAATACCTAGATGGTAGCATATCTTCAGTCCCATTTTATAGGTGGGGAAATTCTGAGATGCATAAGAGTGAATTGGTTAGCCCTAGGTTACACCAGGCAGGTGTAAGGGTTATGGGATTTAAAGATCTTCCATGCCCTGTTGGATTTGCTGATGTGGAAGGAAGGGGTGGGGCAAGAGGAAGTGGAAGCCAAGCTAGAGTGTGTGGGCGAGGTAGAGGTTCGAACCCCTTTTTTTGAACCAGCCAGAATTTCTGCCAAGGACTCCTGCTGAGGACTGCCAGGGACGGGAACTGTGGGGGGCCAGAGCTGCTGGGAGCTGAGCAGTTGCCGAGAGTGGGGAGAGGAGGACTTTTGCCTGAGGTAGCCTTTTCTGTTTTGAAGGCTTGAGAATGTGGGTGTTTACTACATTAACTACCTATTCGAACTTCACAACTACTGTGATATTTTTGACTTTCTGGTTTTGGGACTCAGTTTTCTGGTATATGAATAAATGTTCTAGCTTTATTCCCCATGTAGAGAGCCTGGGATATTTTGTGATTAATAACTATATCAGCATATTTATAGTTACTGTAGGCATTGTGAATATTGCATTGTTGATATAGCAGGAGAGAAATGAGTACTTATTAAGTACCTACTATGTGTCAGGCACCTACCAATCATTTTATAAATATCTCATTGGATCCTCTAAAACCCTAGGAGGTAGGTGTTATTATTATTCCCACTTTAAAAATGAGGAAACTGAGGCAAAAAGAGGTTAAGTGACTTGCCCAGGGTCATGCTGCTAAATCTCTAGGGCAAGACTGGAAGCCAAATCTTCCTGACTGGGTCTAGAGTACTATCTATTCTGTACCACTAACCTGGTAAATTACAGAGCTCAGATTAAACCTAGGTCTTCTGACCTTCAAACTTCGAACAAAGCATTTCTATCTCTCAATATATGGATAAATCATGATGTGATTCTCTAGGTATTTTTTCTTTCTCCTAACTTTCAGTAGCAAGCTGTTATAGCTGACAAGAGGGCCTTAAAAGTAATCCAATTCAAGATCTCCATTCTATAGTCAAGGAAATTTAGGGCAAGAGAAGTAATGTGACTTGTTTAGTGACACAGGAAATATGTGAGAGAGAAAAAAAAAAGGAATTCGAACCAGTTTTCTAGTGCTCCAATCACAGTGTTATTATATTTAAAAGATTTTTTTTATCTTCCCTAACAGGAAAAACAACAATCTTTTCACTTCATCTTTTAAAATGACAAAGGAACAAATTCAACATTCATTTAGTACTATACTCAATGCCCAATGCTAATCCAAAAAAGCTGAGAAAACAGGAGTAAATGGATACTGTTTACTATCTACTCTGCCTATTAATAAACACCAAAGTCATCCTAGAAAAATATTAATTTCGGGTTACTCTTTTGTTTTAAAGTATCACCAGTGACTTACAATTACTGAGTTTATGTAGCATTATGCTAATATACCTGAGTTACCTGTAATTTCCCAAGCCCTTTTTTTCCCCCAGTTTCCTTCTTTTATGTTATTGTTTGGGCTGGGATGTGGCAAAGAAAGTTGTTCAGTTTGCTATCAGATATGAGGAATACAACAGAAATCAACAAATGACCCAGCAAATAACAAAACTCTGGATTTGGATTCAAGAAAACAGCCTCTGCATCCCAGCTCTCCTGCTCACTCTTCGTGTGACCTGGAGCAAGGCACTTAGGAACCTGTAATGCTAATGAAATTTGAAGTTCCTTTTGTATAGCTAAGCTGAGAGGTACTTAGCACTTGGTAATTAATAAGCCTCTGTTAAAGAAACCAAAGGTATGAACCCCTAACAGGAAGGGGTTGGCTGAAACAGGGATGAGCTAATACTGTGTGTATATAAGGAGGAGTCCTGCTGCATCAGTCAGATCTTATTGGAGCAAGCTTCCTGTGGGCAGAAGCTGCTGCCTCCAGGGAGGCTGAAGAGGAAAGGCCCCCCAGCCTGGAGAGAATGATATTGATTTTGGGAACCTGGGTAAAGTGATTTTGATTCTGGGAACCAGCTGGAGCTTCTAAAGTCATCCAAGGACCAGCTGGAGACTGAGGAAGCAAGACTGTGTTGCTGGTACTTTTTAGGAACCTGTTTGTGGCTTTGTTAAGCCTTAAGTTCCCAGGAACAGAGACTGTGAAGGATTTAAGGTGGACTGGACACTAAACTTCAGGGTGGACAAGGAGCTGGGAGCTGTCTGTCTTTGAACCCAGGTGACAGTTTGGTGAATCCAGGTAGGACCTGGGACCATGGAAGGGGATCCAGGGCATCTGAGAGACCACCTTGAGTCAAGCTGAAAGAAGACTTCACTTGGATACTGTGTATTGACTGAGAAATTGTAATTTACTAGTGACCTAGTGATGGAGGGCTTGTGTATTTTCTGAAGACTGAATAAGTCACTGATTTGTAAGTTAGTGTGCCCCATGAGTGGAAAACTTTGACTAGTGTATTTTCTGACCCTAAGAAGGCAAACCTCCTGAAGGATGACTGAATGACTGAGTTGATTGAATAATTGAGTTACTATGTGACTGACTGACTAAATGATTTGTACTTTGTTCAAAACCATGTGACCATTTCTGTGATAAGCTGTTGTGAATGCTCTTTTTTGATTTTCTGTAATAAGTTGTAACACTATGAAAGCTATACCTTGATTTACTGTGAAGGTTTTGCTTTATTATTGACTAGAGTGTTCACTATACTATATAATCAGAACCTTGAAAAGCTGTTCACATAGCAGTCCTCTGGAAAGCTGTTCATGCTTGGCTTTACAGAACCATATCTACTTTTTAAAGTAATCTTATAATTGTATACGGCCGGGACTTCTGTGTACTTTCAATGCTACCCAATTCAAGCTCTCCTGCCTTTTACCTGGAACACAGAAAACGCCCCATTCAGCTCCTTTATCTACTTAATCTCTTCTAGCTTCCACCTATCTTCTACTGTCACATACATATTCCTAAAGGACGTCTGCCCATAGGATGCATCACTTCAGAAAATTGAGTGTTCCCTTACTACTCCTAAGTTATTTGGGCCCATCCTGCACAGGTTGGGAGCTGATGTTATCAGCAAAGCAGTCTAGTCTTGATCTCTCACCTTACGAGATTGTAGCATTTCATGATTCACATCCATTCAGAATTCCTGCAAAAATATCATTGCTAAAGGGATTGCTTGGGGTGTGTGTGTGTGTGTGTGTGTGTGTGTGTGTGTGTGTGTGTGTGTGTGTGTGTGTGAGAGAGAGAGAGAGAGAGAGAGAGAGAGAGAGAGAGAGAGAGAGAGAGGGAGAGAGAGGGAGGGAGGGAGGGAGGGAGAAAGAGAGAGAGAGAGAGAGAAACAGAAAACAGTTTGGACTGATCAAAGAGTTCCTGTTTTTACCATGGGAATAATGATTGCTGTGTGCTGTTTAGGGTTATTGTTAGTATCAGAAGAGATAACAGCTCTGAAGAACTTTGTAAACAGATAAGTACATCTAAAGGGCATCTATTGTTAGAAAGTGTAAAAGGCATAGAGGATCCTTTTTTTTCTTTCTTCCTACCAGGGATTGCTCCAAGGTTGGATTTTTAGATAATCTACCATGAAATCTTTTTTTGCTGAAGATTGTATGACTCAGTGAGTGTGAATCAGAGGTCATAGGAACAAATAATGTGTAGTTTTAATCTTTATTGCAAACTTCCATCTAGAGGCATTCTGGGAGAATTTTGTCATTTTCATTTATTATCACAAAATGGCAGAATTTTAAAGTTCCAAGAGATCTCAGAGGTGAGTGATCACACCTACCATAGTGCCTGACACCTAGTAGGTGCTTCACCATGATTTGATCAATGGTTTATTGACTGGCTAGCTAGCCTTTAGTTCCTTTAATTGATAGTAACCACCTTTGAAGGGGACCATTTGACTTTTTGATGGTTTTAACCAAAAGAATTTCTACCCTCCCACCCTCACCTCCAAAATAGACCTGAAGCCTAAACTTTACTTTTTTGCTTTCTTTATTTTTCCACTTTCTTCTATATTTGCCCTTGGGGACCATGCAGTAAGAAAATAACAAATAAACAGACAATATCATCCCACCTCCATGTAACATACTTAAAAACAGTTTTCACAACTTCCTTTCATCTGCTCTTCTACAAGCTCTGACTTACTGTTTCCTTTAGGAGATTCTTAGATGCTTAATGATTACAGTTAAACATATTATACATATACACTTACACACATGGATAATATAAACAATACATGTATAGGTAAGAACAAATGTGCAGGTATATATTCATACATATATTTAGATCTATTCATAGGTAGATACATGAATACAGATAAAGTAGCATATGCATACATATTTATCTGTATGCATATACAATACATATACACATGCATATACATAGAGGCATACACATATACATGTCAAGGTTTCCCATGGACTTCTCCCAGCTTATCATTAGCTTTCCTGAGACATGGTGCTCAGAAAATTAGACTGTTGTTCCCTATGTCATCTAATCAGGGCTTAATACTCTAGGATTATTACCTCCTTAGTCCTAGGTAAGCTCCTAAAAGTTGTATCATACACCGTTGACTCACACTAACCTTGTAGTCCTGAGGCACCATTGAATTCTTTTTGGATAAAATGTTCTATTCCTTTCATGCCCACCCCCACCCCCCATCTTATCGTTTTCTATGTACCTAGGATTTACATCTAGAAAGCAATTTTAAAAATCATATAGTGAACTCTTACTTTCAGGTAAATAAACTGGAATAAGGAGAGAAGTAACATTTTTGGGTCACAAAGGTACTAAGGAGAATAGTTGGGATATCAGTCTAAATCACAGAAGTCCTAAAGCCATTCTATATTATTGATGGGGTACAGGATCTGGGGAACCCCTTGAACTCTGATTGAATTTTCCCATTAGATGAGGCATTTGTGGAGACCATAAGCCTTTCATTATTGGTAGGCCCAAATCTCTTACTCTTAGTAGCCTAGCCCTAAATTGTCCATCAACTTCCCACCCTTGATCCTATCAAAATATCTGTACCCAAATCTGTTACCTTTAAACTAGCCTAGCCCTCCATTGTCTGTCATCTCCTGGTAGTCTTCAGCTATTTCCCACCCTTAATCTCATTACTGGAGTCTGACCTCATTTGACTCCTCCTCTAAACCTAGAACCCTCCCACAGTCTTTCTGTATATAAGCTCCATCTTGCCTCCATGAGGGGGCTGAGAATTATCTAGCACAGACTCACCCTGTCTCAGATCATTCTAGCTCGCTTGTCAATACAAGCTTGATGTATACTTAGGCTCCTTAAGAGTCTACCCATTGCACCGGCCCTGGAGTCAGAAGGACCTGAGTTCCTGCCTCAGACACGTAAAGCACACACAAACAAAAACCTAGCTGTGTGACCTTGGGCAAGTTACTTAACCCCAATTGCCCTCCAAAAAAAAAAGCAAAGAGTCTACCCATTAAGGCAAATCTCTAATAAACTTTGCTTTACTTTGGCTGGGAGAAGACTTGAGTTGAATTCATTTGGCAGGACCCAGAATGTTGATATTCTGGGGTCTTGAGCACCCCTAATCTAAACCCTAAACCTCAACATTATGACTTTTTATAAGATTATTGACAAAGGACTGGCAGGGACTTTAAAGATGATCTATACTGACTTTCTAATTTTAGAGATGGGGAAACTGAGGTCCAGAAAGATTAAATGTTTTGCCTAAGGTTATATAAAAGCCAGTGGCATCTAAATGATGGACTGAACAGAGTGCCAACCCTGGAGTCAGGAAGACTCATTTTCCTGAGTTTAAATCTGGGCTCAGATACTTGCTGAGCTGTGTAATGCTGGGTAACTCACTTAACCCTATTTCCCTCAAATTTCTTCATCTGTAAAATGAGCCGGAGAAGGAGATGGCAAGCCATTCTAATATCTTTTTCAAGTAAACCACAAACGGAGTCATGAAGTCAGACACAACTCCAAGTGACTCAACAACAACATATGAAAGCTGGTATTCAAAACCTGGATCACTTGACTCCAAAATCAGTTCTATTTGGTTTCACCGAGAGGACAGATGCCTCAGGAAAAGGGATAATTAATAAGTCTAGTTTTATTTTGGCAAAGTACCAGCCAAGATTTCTCAGTATATGATTTGGTTCCTCTAATACTGTCTTTTTGAAGTGACATTGGCCATGAAGTATAAATCTCAGCACTGAGGATTTCTCGACCACCAGATAATGAAGTCAATCAAAAGCACTACTTTTAATTCTGTTATCAGTTCTTATGTAAGAGTAGAATTGGGGGACTCTTTAGGCTGGGTCTCTTCCCTTCCTCCTTGTTCTTTTAGCATCTTCAGTAATGGAAGATGTCAGGCTTCTGTTTGGCATTTTAAGGATGTCGATCACACGGCCCCTATATCCCATGGTCAGCACTGGAGTTATATAGGAATTTAATATGGAGTGATGGCTTTAATCTGGGAAATTCTACACCATTTGGGTTTCAGTTGCCATGGAGACTACTTATCTTTGAATGCCCCTACTCAACAACTGTACTGCTGCTAGAGATAGCCCTTAAAACCAAGACAAGGTATTCTTAGCAGTAATGCTTAGATATCCTTGCTTCCAAGATCCCATTCTGACATGACAATTGACTTCACTGACCTTCTAAGCATACTGCCAGCATTTTCATCCAGGAGTTTGTTTCATGGGGAAAAAATGTTAAGCAGGACACAGGAGACTGGATTTTTACTGTGTTTTAAGGATATACATACATACATATATAAATAAAAATATATATATTATATTTAAATTGGTAGTTGCCAAAATATATGTAATCATATTGGAAAGTTCATCAGACTAACAATACATGTATTCACATCATAGGTGAATTCATATGTGTATATGTGTGTGTGTGTGTGTGTGTGTGTGTGTGTGTGTGTGTGTGTGTGTGTGTAACATATATGGAGAGAGAGGGGAGAGAATGAGAGAGAGGAGCTAGACTAGCCCTTGCTCAGTTTTTAACTTCCTACATTTCACCAAGGCATAGATGGAGGTAGCATGCTAAAAAGAAAAATGGATTTTTGAAGGAGAAGGTCCGAGTTCAAATCAGAAGTCTGCTAATTACTTCCTGGAATATTTTAGATAAATCATTCTTCTTCTCTAGGCAATACTTCATTCATTCATCTATTTATTAATTTATATTTTCATTCACTTTTATTTATTTTTGTTTAAAGAAAGAACACTTTCATTTTTAAAAAAAAATTATGTTAATTATCAGCATAATCTATTAGGTTTGAATATTACTTATTTATATTTAAACATATGAATTTCAGAAAGTGGAACATAATAACTCCACTCATTTTCTGTGTTTCTTCAATTTCTTTCTGAGTTCACTCATTTTCATGCATTTTTTTCTGACTTTGCTTTTTTGGGGGGGAGGGAGCAAGGGGAGGAGAGTTTTGTATTTTCCACTTTAGAGAAGAGCCCAGAATAGCCATGTTTCATTTTTCAAGACTCTTGCCATCCCGTCTCAGTTAGCTTCTGAAGCTCCCTTCTCCCACTGGTAGGTTTTTCCTCGGTCATTCTCTAGCTAGGAAGTGCTACCATGCCCTTGTGCTGGTAATGCCTACCCCCCTTTTCTTCTTATGACCCCCCATTAGAATATTGAGGGCAAAGGTTATCTTTCTTTGTGCTTTTCTTAGCACAACCAATGCTTAGCATAATGCTTGTTTTTGTTTTTTGTTTGTTTTTTGGGTTTTGTTTTTTTTTTTTTTTTGCTTTTTGGAGGGCAGTTGGGGTTAAGTCACTTGCCCAAGGTCACAGGGCTAGGATTTTATTTGTGTGTGCATTAAGTGTCTGAGGCTGGATCTGAACTCAGGTCCTTCTGACTCCAGGGCCGGCGATCTACTCCCTGCACCGCCCCTAGCATAATGCTTGTTAAAGCAACAACCAGGTGATGGGAACTGGGCCCCTAAAAGGAAAAGACCATGTCTTTGAAAGTAGCCCAGTCCAGGAACATTCCCACACTAGCATTTCACCTGAGGCATCTGGCCTATCCCAACCCACCTAGATACTCAATAATTCTAAAAGAATTATTATTCTATTTTATTATTATTAAATATTCTTCTTCTTATTATTATTAAAAATAGCCCTTTCACTGTGGCTCTTAGATCACTTCACTCCAGTCATGGTCTGTGGTGGCTCCCCCAGGCTACTTACCACTCCTGAATCCCATCATATCTTTTCACTGATCCTCCTTCCCTTTTTTGTATATATGTATCTGTCCCATCTCCATTAGGCTGCAGACATACAGGAATCTGCCCAGTATATTGGTGTTAGAAATAAACCTCAGACCTTGCTACTTTGACTGAAAGGCTTGAGTGACTTAATTCATTCCAAGTGATTCACCCTGTATTCTTTCATTTCAGTACTGGGAACCCTATTAAACGTGTGTGTGTGTGTGTGTGTGTGTGTGTGTGTGTGTGTGTGTGTGTGTATGTATAATATATATATGGAGAGAGGAGAGAATGAGAGAGAGGGGAGCTAGACTAGCCTTCTCAAGGTATAGTCTCCCAAAATAATATTACTTGGTCAAAGGTTATAATATTTTCCGTAATTTTTATTGTGAACTACAATTATGCTTTCTAAAAAGCTATTAATTCACAACTCCAATTTCAAGGACGTAGTGTGTTTCTCCAAATATTCACTAGTATTGGGTTGTGATAATTGACTATAAGGAGTGATATTATGGTATCTTCTTTTGCTCCCATGTTATTGGAAGATAATCAATAGCTGTGGGGAAGCTTGCTTGTCTTGTTTTACTAAGGGCATGACCTGTCTGGAACTATGACAATGGTCAAAGAGAACTAGAAGGGTGGGGGTGTGTCAATCAGCTGGGACCTTAGAGGTCATGCCTAGTCACAAGTATCCTCAGTACCATATCTATGTAATCTGCATATAGAGAGAGAATGTAGGGAAATAAAGTGTGGAATCTGAAGAATTTTACTAACCCTAAGTCTAGCAGGAAGGACAGGACTTAAAGAGTAAACAGTAAAACAGAGTAAAACCTTACTCCTTCTGTTTCAGAGTGGATGCTCCTGGTGAGTACTACACATGCTCTCTTGAAAGAATTGTAATAAATACTTTCCTCTGCCCACTCTGTTTCAGAGTTCTTTCAGTGAGAAGGGGTTTATCATATTAAGGGGTGTAACACATAGATCTTTCCAAGGGCTCCCAGGGAAGCAGTGGACAGCTGAAGCTCATCCAGACTCACTCCCTGACTCTACCTGGGAAGTCCTGTGATCCCCACTCGTGTTTCTCACGACTTAAATGAAATGACATATATAAAATGCTTAACACAGTTTCTAATACATAGAAGGTACTATAAAAATATTTATTCTCGCTTTCTTCCCTTCTCTATCCCTCCCCCCCAACAATATGATTGCTGTGACAGTTTTCTGTTTTAGGTGTCAACTTTTTTTTTTCTCTCATGAATTATGTTGGAGGCTTTATTTTCCCCAAGTGATTAATATATATCACTGATAATTTATCCAGTATATCCTCTGAATTATGAAATTATTATTTCTCTCTTGTATTTAATAACTAATTATTGAATTAGGACCAAGGATTTTCCCCTCTTCTACTTGCTTATCCAGAAATCAATCAGTATAGGAAATCAGACTTGCTCACACTAGGATCTAATCAAAGACAGTAAAAGAAATTCTAAGTTTAGAGAAATGGGTAGATTCCTGCTCATTGTGTTTACTCAGACAGGTCTGAGAAAATGTGGATTCTCCCTTTGGTCAGACAGGTGATACGGAATTTGATAGGTCTCTCAGACCAAGACTTGGGTGATTCAAGTCACATACCTCAAGACCCACACTGGAATATAATACACCTCTCACAAGACATCCAGTCCAAAATGTATGAAAGGGAGTTGGAGATGAGAGACTGCAGGTCAGCAGAGAATCACCAGCACAGAGATGATAATTAAACCCATGGAAGCTGATGAGATCACCTAGAAGTACAGAAGAGGGGCCCGGACTGAAATTTGAGGGACTCCTGTGGTCAGAATGTGTGATCTGGAGGAAGATCTGGCAATGGAGACAGTGAAGAAGCAGTTCAATAGGAAGGAGGAAAGAGGGGTGTCCCAAAAACCAAGAGAGAAGGGAGTGTCAAGCAGGAGAAAGTGACCAACTTAAATACTGTGACCATATTGTGTATTTCTCCTTGAGTCTTCTCTAGGCTAAATATCCCCAATTTCCTTACCTAATGTTCTTATGGCGTTAGCCTTACAGCCTGGCACTCTCTTTGTTGCCCCTTTCTGGATTTTCTCCAGCTAACCAACCTCCTTCCTGAAATAGTAAACATGCCTAAATGTTACTTTCCTCATATGTTCTAACCAGAATACTTCTACGCACTTATTTAGATGTTAACTTTTTATGCCTTTTAACTTTTATATTTATCATGAATGAATATTCCTCATTATTATTTAACTTTTTATGCCAATATTCTTTTATAGTTATCACGAATATTCCTCATTATTATTTTCTTTGGATGATATCAATGAGATACAGGCTCTGGGAACCCCCTGGTACTCTGACTGAATCTTTCCATTTGATGAGGCATTTGCCTGAGGTCATACCAAACCTCGGTTATTAGTCTAGCCCTTTGTCCAGCTATTTCCCACCCTAGATCTTCCCTGACCCTCCACTGTCTCATCTCGAGGTAGCCTCTAGCTACTTCCCACCTTAATTACTCATCACTGGAGTCTGACCTCATTTGACTCCTCCTGAAGACCCTCCCCAAACTCCTCCTCTAGACCACCCCTAGATTCCTCCCACAACCTTTCTGTACATAAGACCCCATCTTGCCTCCATGGAGTGGCCCCAAAATGATCTAGCACAGACTCACTTTGTGTTAGATTATTCTGGCCTGCTTGTCCAATGCAAGCATCACAGATACTGAGGCTCCTTAATAGTCTACCCATTATGAGGAACCTTTAATAAACTTTGCTTTACTTTGGCTGAGAGAAGACTTGCTTGTGTTGAATTCATTTGCAGGACCCAGTGTGTTGCTATTCTCGGGTCTCAAACACCCCTAACCCTATGCCCTCAACATTTTATGGAACCTCTAACCTCATCAATATCAGATTTTTAAGATGTTAATTTATTGTGTACTGTTAAATTTAATTTAATGTACTGATGTTAATTTTCCTGTCTTAATGATGCCTTTCATTTGTGAAATAAAAGACATAAGTTGCCCCCATCTAGCACTGAGATAAATACTTTTTCCATTCTGTCCTAGTACTTATTTTATTTTTTTCAATGTTTAAGTTTATTTTATTCAGGGAAAATTCACTGAGATGGAGGTTTCGTGAAATGTTTCAAAATTCATCTCTTACCAAATTGCTAGTCAATTTCCCCAATTGCATTTGTTAAATAATGACTATTTTCCCCAGTTTTCTAGTTTCTATAAGTTCAGACTAATCTTGGACATTTTATTCCACTGTTCATTTCTCAATTAAAAAAAAAACTTATTTTTATTATAGCACCTCTGAAATGTTGTAAATTTTGGCATAAATCTAATTTCTTCGGCTTTCTTATATCAGCAAACACACACACACAAAATGATGGTTCTGTAATCTCACCAAATTATGAGTTCACTCTAATGATATGAACTGCAATTCATCCATACCGACCCATCCCTCCTTTTTTTTTATTCTATCCAATTTCTCCATATTGTACAAATATGGTTTCTCCTGAAAGTTCTAGTTAACAATGGAGAACTCTCGTTATCCTCCCATGATTACTCATTCTTTCCATGTAACTGACTTTTTTTTTTTTAACAAAATTCTGTGGCATTTAAAAAGTTCAAGAGACATAATTTCTTGGTAATTAGTAATTTTATTAATACTGACAGCATTTTAAACAAATGGTCAGTGACACTTGAATGCCAAAGACCCTCATGGAGGTGCCTCATGGTTTACATGCCCTAGGAAGAGGGTTGTTCTTGGGGTGGTAATCAATTCTGATTGGTTAACAATTAATGAAAGGTAGATTTTACAAAGAGAAATTAATTCACTCCAATGAGGGACTGAGTGACATTATGTTACTCTTAGACAGAGAGATTATCCCTATACCCAGACCATACACAGTCTTCAGAAATCTTAGATGAAGAATTTGTATCCCCCACAGAAGCTAGTTACTTGGGTGGAGCAGTAATATCCAGAATGAAGAGAATGTTAATCCTATCTTTCACCAGTCCTGTCCTTGAGAGACTGGATAAGGAAAGAGAACAGATGAAAAAGCTGGGGTCTCCCCACTTTTAATAATTCACTATTAATATGAGAGAGAAATAATGATTTCTCTCAATTCCTCACTGGCATCTCTTACTCCTGATCTTTGGAGTTCTCCCATTCAATCCCTTTTTCCCCCACATAGTTTGGGCCTCAATGTTTTCATCTTGCATAAGATCACAGACAAGCTTAGAAGAACGTTAGAGGTCTTCAAGTGAAGCCCTTTCATTTAAAAGAGGAGGGACCTGAGGAATGGAGACGCTTACTCAATCGTCCAGGGTCACAATCTAGTAAATGCACAAGGCAAGATTGGATACAAGTCTTCCTCCTCTAGACTCCATGGCTAATGCATGTTAATCCATGTCATGTAGCCGAGCAGAGTCAAATGAGGACACTGAGCAGACTGTTTCTTCTATTCCTTCTAATCTTAGATTCCAATGGTATTGGTGTCTTTGCCCACAGAGATATCGACAATCCTAGTTAACATCCCTATGGCTCTTTACGGATGGCTAAACAACTGACATCGGTCATCTTATTTGACTCTTATAACAACCTGTGAGATAGCTATGGGTCTTATCCTCATTTTAAATTTATGGAAATTGAAGTCTGAAAGGATGAATTATTTGTCCATGGTCACACAGCCAGTACATGTCTGAGGCAGGATTTAAACTCAGGTCTTTGAGATTCCATGTCCAATATTCTATCTCTTATATGTGCAACTTTGCTGCAACAAGCTATTGAGAAGAAAGTACGAGATTTAGAAGACTGATTTGAATCCTGTGTTGTCATCATATGCTACACTTGGCCCATCATGCCACTCCTCATGGCTTCAATTTCCTCTTCTATAAAGTTAAGGTAATAAGCTACTCTGCCTAACACGGCCACTGTGAGGCTCAAATAAGGTAGTGGATAGCAAAGAACTTTGTAAATTATGAAGTCCTATGCAGTTAGTATCATTAGTATAAAGAATGGGAGAGACTAAATGTCTGAACAAGCTTTGGATAAACTTCATTCAATAAGAACTGCAGGAAAGGCCACAGAATAATCAGTAAATAATAATTTGTTGGAAGGATAAATATACTACTTTTGATGAGAAAACAACTGGTTCACTTTATATTTACATACTATCATGTCTTTCAGAAAAATGGAACCATGGAAAAACCATAATCTTACAATGTTGTTTACAAGAAACACATTTGAAACAGAGGGATACCCACAGGGTAAAGGCAAAAGGCTCAAGTAGAATATATTATACTTCAGTTGAAGTAAAAAGAATCAGAGGTAGCAATCCTAATCTTAGACATAAACACACACACACACACACACACACACACACACAACATACACACACACACAAATAGATCTAATCAAAAGAGATAAGGAAGGAAATTATATTCTGCTAAAAGGCATCATAGACAAATGAAATCATATCATTACTAAACATATATACACCAAGTAGTATAGCATCCAGATTCTCAGAGAAGTTAAGGGGATCTACAGGAAGAAATAGGAAGCAAAATTATACTAGTGGGAGACCTCAACCTCCCCCTTTCTGAACTTGATAAATCTAACCTCAAAATAAACAAGAAATTAGTTAAGGAGGTGAACAGACTTTTAGAAAAGGTAGATATGGTAGACCTCTGGAGAAAACAAAATGGGGATAGAAAGGAATATAAACTTTTTTCTCAGTGGTACATGGCACGTATACAAAAACTGACCATGTACTAGGGCATAAAAACCTCATAATTCAGTTCAGAAAGGCAGAAATATTAAAGGTATCCTTTTAAGATCATGACGCAAAAAAAGTTATACATATCATGGAAAGATATACAAAAAATTAATTGAAACTAAATAATCCAATTCTAAAGAATGTTTCTATGATTTGTTGTTTGACCCACTCAATCAATAACTTCATCCAAGAGAATGACAATGATGAGACAACACAGCAAAACTTATGGGATGCAGTTCTTAGTGGAAATTTTATGCCTTTGAAGGCTTACATGAATAAAACAGAGAAAGAGGAGATCAATGAATTGGACATGCAACTGGAAAAGCTAGAAAAAGAACAAATTAAACATTCATAATTAAGTACCAAATTAGAAATTCTGAAAACCAAAGGAGAGATTAATAAAATTGAAATTAAGAAAACTATTGAACTAAAAATAAAATGAAGAGCTGGCTTTATGAAAAAAAAAATGGATAAACCTTTGATTAATTTGATTTAAAAAAAGAAAGAAGACCAAATTACCAATATCAAAAATTCCAATGAAGGGGAAAGTAAAACAATAATTAGGAATCACTTTGCCCAAATATATGCCCATAAATTTGACAATCTCATGGGAATTTATGAATATTTACAAAAATAAAAATTGCCCAGACTAAAGAAGAAGTAAAATACTTTAAATAACCCCGTCTCAGAAAAAGTAACTGAACAAGATATCAATGAACTCCCTAGGAAAAAATCTCCAGGACCAGATGGATATACAAGTGAATTCTATCAAACATTTAAAGGTCAATTAATTTCAAAACTATACAGACTATTTAGGAAAATCAGCAAAAAAAAAAAAAAAAGAGTTCTCCCAAATTCTTTTTATAATATAAATATGGTACTAATACGTAAACCCGGAAGAGACAAAACTGAGAAAGAAAATTATAAATCAATTTTCCTAATGAATATAAATTTAAAAATCTTAAAGAAAATATTAGCAAAAAAATTACAGCAACTTATTGTAATGGTAAGGGAATTTGAGCATTGTCCCTGCCCCTCAATAAGCCTAAGTGAATTCGAGGACTTTCCCTGATTTGAAAATATACCCAAATTGGCTGCAGGTGGTCAAATGGAACTTGTGAGAGGAGTTTGCTTAAAGGTAGAGCAGAGCCCAACAGGAGAAGCTTGATTTGGGGGAGGTTTGTATTTCTAGAAGGCCCACATGTTGTTACTTTGTAATTAGGCAGTGTGTCATCAGGGCTGTGAGGTTCTCTGTAACTGGAGAAAGGCTATATATACTTTTGAGGTAAGGTTTTGCTTTGAGGGCTCATTTTGGGAAGACTTGTGTGATTTGGCTGGATGAGACTGGGCAGCTTTGAAAACCCAGATGTTGGTGCTTCTCTCTCTGGTAACTAACTGTATGCATGTAATGGTCAGGCAGGTTGAAGCCCTGTCTGTTGACTTTGTTACACTGTGTTATTTTTTTCTGTCTGTATTTTATTTTTGTCTGCTTATAATTATACTTCTGTTTATATTTTCTGAAGTTTAGGGTGCTGACTTTTTCCCCTGAACTAAGTGAATGATATACACATAAATATGTGTGTGTGTGTGTGTATTTGATTAAAGTAAGACTGTTAACCCATTTTGAGTTGTTTTCCTTTAAAAAAGCAGGTCAAAGAACCTGTGCTAGCAGCCATCCTGGCTATGCTAGGATATTTGTTGTTACACTTATCATAAAAATAATATACCCCGATCAGGTGGGATTTATTCCAGAAATGCAAGGCTGGTTCAATATTAGGAAAACTATCAACATAATTGACCCATATCAACAACAAAACTAACAGAAACCATATGATTATTTCAATAGACGCAGAAAAAGCTTTGGACAAAATATGACATCTTCCTATTAAAAACACTAGAGAGTACAGGAATAAATGGAGCCTTCCTTAAAATGGTAAGTAGCATCTCCCTAAAACCATCAGTAAGGATTATATGTAATGGGGATAAACTAGATGCATTCCCAATAAGATAGGGGGTGAAACAAGGATTATTGTTACCTTTATCACCATTATCATCACTGGTATTCAATATGATACTAGAAAAGTCACCTTCATCAATAAGAAAAGAAAAAGAAACTAAAGGAATTAGAATAAGCAAAGAAGAAACTAAGTATTTCTCTTTGCAGATGATACGATGACACATTTAGAGAATCCTTGAGAATCAAGTAAAAAGCTATTTGAAATAATAAACAACTTTAGCAAAGTTGCAGGATATAAAATACTATCAAAGTTCATCTGGAAGAACAAAACGTCCAGAATATCAAGGGAATTAATGAAAAGAAATGCTAGGGAAGGTGCCTAGCAACACCAGATCTTATATCGTGTTATAAAGCAAGAATCATCAAAACCACTTGGTGCTGGCTAAGAAACAGAAAAGTAGATCAGTGGAATAGGTTAGGTACACAACATATAGTAGTTAATGATTATAGCAACCTACTGTTTTGATAAACCCAAAGGTTCCAGCTTCTGGGATAAGAATTCATTATCTGACAAAAACTGCTAGAAAACAGTATGGCAAAAACTGGGCAAAGACCAACATCTGACACTGTATATCAAAATAAATTACAGAGGGGCACATGATTTAGATAAAGGCTAATGCTACAAACAAATTAAGGGAGCAAGGAATACTTTATATGTCAGGTTTATGGAGAATGGAGGAATTTATGACCAAACGAGATAGTGAACATTATGAAATGCAAAAGAGATGATTTTTAATTAAATGGAAAAGGTTTTGCACAAACAAAGCCAATGCAACCAAGATCAGGAAGGAAGCAGAAAATTGGGGAAGAATTTTTACAACTAGTGTCTGATAAAGGCCTCATTTTTTTTTTTTTTTAGATTTTTCTTTTTGCTTTTTGGAGGCAGAAGGTAGGGTAATTGGGGTTAAATGACTTGCCCAAGGTCACAGGACTAGTAAGGGTTAAGCTGGATTTGAACTCAGTTTCTCCTGACTCCAGAGCAGGTGCTCTATTCACTGCACCACCCAGCTGCCCCTAAAGGCTTCATTTAAAATATATAGAGAACTGAGTCAAATTTATAACAATACAAGTCAATCCCCAATTGATAAATGATCAAAGGATGTGAACAATTTTTTCTTTTTAAGCAACTGGGGTTAAGTAACTTGCTCAAGGTTACCCGGCCAGTCATTATTTATGTGTGGGCGCTCATTTTCTGAGGCCGGATCTGATCTCGGGTCATCCCAACTCTGAGGCCAGCGTTCTTACTCATTGCACCACCTACCTGCCCCTGAACAGACAATTTTCAGAGAAAGAAATTAAATCTATATGAAAAAATGCTCTAAATCACTATTGATTAGAAAGATGCAAATCAAAACAACTCTGAGGTACCCTACCACCCCTATCAGATTGGCTAACATGACAAAACAGGAAAATGATAAATGTTGGAGTGCTAATTCTTTGTTGGACCTATGAGCTACTCCAACCATTCTGGAGAGTGAAATGGCAAGCAAAGGAATACTTAGCACCTTGTTTCAGTTCAAATGTCTTTGAGCCTTGCCCGTGATTATATCAAGTCTTTGTTAAGAAACAGAACCTGTGAAACCCATGGTGGGAGGAACAGGAAGGATGTAAGAGGTGGGCAAAATAGGGAGGGGCTAATGATGGATAAAATGCTTGAGCACAGCTGGGACTGAGAAGAACTGGGAGGAAGCATGGCTGTGGTGGCCAGTACTTTGTATGTCTGTATTGATGTTACTTTTTCAGATGTCTGCCGACAGAGGACATCACTGTTGTTACAGAAGTCCTGTGACCTTATTGCTGGTTCAAAAGGCCTGGAGAAAGGTTTTATTGATGTTTTCAAAGGTCCTGGGACTATACTGATTATTTATGTTGATTTCTTGGATCTTGTTTGTGGGTCTGTGTTGATTTCCCAGGCAGAAAGTGAATTGATGAAGGTGCCAGCAATGTGTATAAATGTTATTGTGGCTCTATTAACCTTTGTCTTCCCAGAAACAGAAACCTCCAGAGGTGGACTGGTCACTATAAGCTTCAATATGGAATGGGAATGGGACAAGGAACTGGATGAGAAGCTGAGAGCTGCCTACCTGTGACGCCAGGTGACAGTTGGGTGAATTCAGGCAAGAGCTGGTACCATAGAAGAAGAACCATGGAATTTGGGAGCCAGCCTCAAGCCCAGATGAAAAGACCTTTACTTTGGGTACTTAATGCTGACTGACAAAATCATGATTTACTGTGGCATGGGGTGGGAGAAATTTGTACTTTGTACTCCTTAAGGATGATGGAGTTAAGGATGATTAGAAGCTAGTCTCCAATCCAGAAGAAAGAAGACTTTCTGACTAATGAGATTAAAGCAATGTGACCTAGGGGGTGAGAGACCTTTGTCTTTTGCCTCCCTTAAGGAGGACTGATCCTTAAGGACTTACTGAATATCTTTTGGCTAAGATGACAAAACAAGAAAATGACAAATGCTGGAGAGGATGTGGGCAAATAGGAAAACTAATGCATTCCTGGTGGAGTTGTGAACTTATCCAACCATTCTGGAGAGCAATCTGGAATTATGCCCAAAGGCCTATAAATAATTTCATATCCTTTGACCCAGCAATACCACTTCTAGGGTTATATCCCAAAGAGATTATAGAAGAGGGAGGAAGACCCATATGTACAAAAATATTTATAGCAGCTCCTTTTGTGGTTGCAAAGAACTGGAAATTAAAGGCGTGCCCATCAATTGGGGAATGGCTGAACAAGCTGTGGTATATGCATGTAATGGAATACTATTGTGCTATAAGAAATGAGGAGGAGACTGTTTTCATATTTACCTGGAGAGGCTTATACAAACTGATGCTGAGTGAGAAGAGTAGAACCAGGAGAAATTTGTATACAATCACAGACACAACATATGTGTGATGACCAACTATGACAGACTGGACTCTTCTCAGCAATGCACTGATATGAGTCAATCCCAAAGGACTCATGAAATAGAGAGATGCCTACATCCAGAGAAATAACTAAAAAGAAGTGAGTTTGAATCCTGATGGAAGCAAACTACTTGATCTTTTTCTTTTCATTGTTTGGTTTTATTTCCTCTTTAACATTTTTCATTCCATCTAGTAAAATACGCCTTTGTAACCTGACTTATGTCTAATGTGAAAGTATTTGCAGATCCTATACTGGACTATATGCCATCATAGGGGACGGGGGGAGGGATGGAAGGGAAATTTGAAACTCAAGGAACTATGGAATTGAATCCTGTAAACTAAAAATTAACAAACAAATTAATAAAAAAAATGAAGGAAAAAAAACTATGTGGCCATTTTAGAGTTAAGTTGTTATATTACTGTGAACATTATACTTTTATTTCTATGAATATTTTGCTTTAGTTTACTGCTGAATAAACAGAGAGTTCACTATACTATGTGATCAGAATCTTAAAGCTATTCACAGCAGCAGTCCTCTGGAAAGTTGTTTGGGCTTGGCTTTACAGAAAGCAATTTGGAACTATGCCCAAAGGCTATAAAAATGTGCATGTCTTTTGACCCAACAATACAACTTCTAGGGCTGTATTCCAAAGAGATCACAAAAATGGGAAAAGGACCCACATGTACAAAAATATTTACAGTAGCTCTTTTTATGGTGGCCAAGAACAGGAAATTGAGGGGATGCCTGTCAATTGGGGATGGTTGAACAAGTTGTGGTATATGAATACTGTTGTGCTATAAGAAATGATTAACAGGTAGACTTCAGAAAAAACCTGGAAAGTCTTATATGAACTAATACTGATTGAAGTGAGCAGAACCAGAACATTGTACACAGTAACAGTCACAGTTTGCGATAACTAATTTTGATAAACTAGCTCTCCCCAGCAATGCAAGGACCTAAAACAATTCCAAAGGACTCATGATGGAAAATGCCATCTACATCCAAAGAAAGAAGTATGGAGTATGAATGCAGAGCGAAGCAGACTTTATTCTTTTTTGCTTGTTTTGCTTTTCTTTCTCATGGTTTCTTCCAGTTGTTATAATATGAAATAAGAGTGTTTAATAATAGGAACGTATATGTAGAGCCTATATTAGACTGGGAAAAGGAGGAAGGGAGGTAGGTAGAGAAAATTTAAAACCTATGGAAGCAAATGTTGAAAACTAAAAATAAATAAATAAACATAAAAAATGGAACCAGTATCATGGTTACAGGTGTTACTGTTACAGAAAAAATGACAATCAGATTTTCAAAAGTTGAGTGTTTTTAAATACCTTTGAACATTTATAATTTATAATGTCATATTAAATGTAATTAAATAGTCCTTTTCCCTGTAGGAGTATGTCATGAGTGTGCTTTATCAATATCTGCCCTCAGTTTCATTCTATTCCTAGAAATGATATGTAGCTAGACCTTTAATTTTGTGGGCTTCACATTTTACTTGAGTTTTATCAAACATACATGTTTATGTCATTACAACACTTATAATTGTTTTGTCTAGGAACATTTAAAATCTAAGCAACCACACACACAATACCTCCAATCTGTGACAACTGAAATGAGCAAGAGGAGGCCAAAACTCTAGTGTGCTATCTTGGTCACGGGAAAATCTCTGGAGAGAGAAGGTTGAAATGGAACAGCAAAGACATCTTAATTGGAAACCCTCATTATTATGCTGGGAGACTTTGATCTTGTCAGTGTTGGGATGAGGAGGTAGAGTGAATAGCGATCAGATTGGGGGACAGCATAGCTTGAACATGGGAAATATGATAAATGCTTGGACTATGTGGGCACCCAACTTCTGCCACATTTTATGATAAGAAATGAAATACCAAATGAGAAAAAGCCAGAGAAAAGATACTAAAAACGAGAAAGATGAAAGAAGAAATGGCCAGAAACAAGGTATCTTAAGTGCTGGAAACTACATGGAAAATGAGATGGAGAGGGTGTCCAATTGTCTGTATATGATTTTCATATAGGGTAAAGTAATGGCTTTGTCAGAATAATTAACCAATGGTTATCAAATACTATTTGGACTTTTTTTTTTCTTTTTGGAGGGCAGTTGGGGTTAAGTAAGTTGCCCAAGGGCACACGGCTAGGTTTTTTGTTTGTGTGTGCGTTAAGTGTCTGAGGTCGGATCCGAACTCGGGTCCTTCTGACTCCAGGGCCGACGCTCTACTCACTGCGCCAACTAGCCACCCCTGGACTTGCTCTTAAAGTCAATCAATAAACATTTATTAAGTACCTGCAATGTGGTGAGCAGTAAACTATGTGGTAGGAATAGAAAGAAAGAGACAATTGCTGCCATCAAGAAACTCGCAGTCTAAGAGGGGAGACCACAAGGAAACAAATATACACAAACAAGCTGGATACAGGATAAATAGGAAATAATTAACAAAGGAAATGCATTAAAATTAAGAGTGTTTAGAAAAGGTTTCCTGTGCTTAAAGTAAGTGAGTGAAGCCAGAAGGTAAAGATAATGGAGAAAGATTCCAGGCTTGAGGGAGGTCAACAGATCTAAGAACAACAGGGAGAAAGATGTAAGAATGATCTGCAAGTAAATTGGATTTAAGGGAGGCAGAGGTGCACAAAGTCGTCAGCCTCACTTTCTCCTCCACAATCACTGCAGGAGAGCAGCAAGACATAAATCTGGACTACAGGTGCACCAAAATGTCTAAAGGTGACAGCGGAGCTACTCTGTCTACTTGTCTTCTATGAAGTCCTCCTCATTGGGACAGTGTGGGGGCACACAGATGGTCTTGGAGCTATGACACCAGACCCAAAGCCATGACTAATTAGAGAAAGTTGGGGAAAACAATCTTGGCCTGGTGACAATTTTTGTCTATAATACAGAGGACCAGCTGAGCATTTTACAGAACATGGATTACAACAACTGATAAAGACCATCTACTACATTAGAAGGGAGTGACACCTGGCATTCATGATAAGGATCTTCATTCTCTCTCAAAAATTTTGCTTTTTTATTCAACAGAGTAATCAGCTTCTCACAGGCTTTATTTCTGTTGTTCATTAGGCATGAACTGACTCTGCTCCCCACAGATGCATTCAGACATCAGATAAAATCCACATGATTAGAGATCAAGGTTTCTTGAATTGAAAGCACTTTTGTTTGTAGCCTTTATGGCCTGCAGGAACAAGATTTCTAGAATCTCAATACCTCTGGGGCAAGTTACCTTCCCCAACTCTTACCCATACTGGGTCATAAGAAGAAAGAGCCTACTCTTATTTAGGATTTGAGAGGATAACTCGGAGAGTTGTTAGTGTTTCTAGTCACATTACAAGACTACTTGATAGCACAGTACTGATTATCACTCAGACTCAATTAGTGTTTAGAAAGGACACTGACAAATGCCAGAGCCTTAGATCCAGATACTCTGCTAACTAGGCCTATATCACAAGGAAGCAGCTGAAAAGGAGAAAGTCCCCACATAGTCCAAACATTTATGGCAGAACTTTTTTCTGATGACAACTGGAAACCAAGTAAATGCCCACAGACGGGAATGGCTAGAAACGGTGCGCCTGAATGTACAATTATCACTGTGTTATAAGAAATGACAAATAAAACGAGTAAAGATAAGCCTGGATAAATATCTACACCAAATAATGCTGACTGAAATAAGATGACCCAAGGGGGAATTATAGAAATAGGGATTAGATATAGACACATGCATATGTATCTAGATCTATATATTATACAAATATGTACATGAGTACATATCTATATCTATACACATTTCAGGATATGAATATGTGCACATATAAATGCCTACAGCAATGTAAACTGAAAGAATACGCTACCACCACCACTAGAGAGAGAGAACAAGCTTAGCTTGTTAATACATCACTTGGACACTATTGTCCATGGTGTAGAAAAACAGAATTGGAATCAAAACGATGATAAATAAAGCTAAAGTTTCAGACTGGGAAACTGGGTAAACTCTGTGCTGTTTGTGTTTAAAGGTGAAACTCTAAGGACATTCTTCTTGCTTGTAAGGAAAAAAATGTTTCATATAAACTTTTTGATGCTCAAATCCCAAAGTGGAAAATTGTCCTATGTTTTCTAACTATCAGAGATAGTGAAAATAAGAAACAAAAGAAAAGAAAATTCAAGAATGTTTTCAGAAGAAAAGAAAAAAAAAACTTCCAAGTTTGAATATTTATTAAACTCCTCATTTATTCAAGATCATGCAAATGAGACTCAGAAGGAGCAGTCAGACCAATATGAGGAGAAATAGGAAGGAAATATGTCATGGCTTGAAAAAGCTTGGCTTGAAAAAAGAGCTGAGAAGAGATACTCACCTAACCACTTTGCAGGTAACAGGACATGAACAAGTAGCACTGCATAATATTTCAGGTAATTTTTGATGTATTGATTATGTTGATTTTTGCCCTCATCTTCTTTTTCTTTTTTTGTCTTTAAAAATACTTGTTATATAGGATGGTTTTCTGGAAGGTTGAAAGTGATACTGGGAGAAATTATGATGATTTGATAAAAGATATAAATAAAACAGAGGAGTGGATAGAGAAGGAAGAAAAGGAGAAATTCATAGTTCTCCATTCTGAAAATCCTTTTCCTTAGAGTGTTTCTTTATTCCCAGGGCAGACTGCCATGAGCCCCAGATGATCCATACACACTTCACTGACTTATATGGGAAATATAGAGCTTCTGATTTTGAATTCAATAGGTCATCATCTGGTCAATAGAAGGCCTGGGTTGAAAAACTCCCTCCTCTCTGACAGGAACAATTCTCTTTCTCTAGACTTTCATCCCAAGGTTCTTCACCACTCAACTACCCCATGATAAAATTTTAAATTTCAAACTGGCTTTCTGTTTTTCAAAGACCCAGAGATATATCTGACTCTTTTAGTCAATCACAAGATATTGTAGGGAATCTTCAGTGTTTGCCCAATGACCCAAATCCCCTCTGATCCTTCCAAATGGATGAAGAACTTATGTATACCTAGTTTTAATCTTTTTCTAAGATTATAGTGATGTTATTAATATATATGAAAATACTATTAACTGGAGGCAACTAGGTGGCTCAGTTGACAGCATAGTGCCTGGAGTCAGGAAGAGTTTAAATCCAGCCTCAGAATTAAAGCTATCTGTAGTCATATGAAAAAAACTGATTAGATAAATGCAAATTAAAACTCTAAGGTATCACCTCATGGCTATCAGATTGGTTAATACGACAAAAAAGGAAGATGATAAATGTTGGAGAAGATGTGGGAAAATCAGAACATTAATACACTGCTGCTGGAATTGTGAACTGATCCAACCATTCTATAGATCAATTTGGATTTATGCTCTTTTGATATACTTTTTGATCCAGCAATACCATTACTAGGCCTATATCCCAAAGTGATCATAAAAAAGGGTAAAAAGACCCATGTGTACAAAAATATTTATAGCAGATCTTTTTGTGGTGGCAAAGAACTGGAAATAATGGGGTTATCTATCAGTTGGGGAATGACTGAATAAGTTATGATATATCAATGTAATGGAATGCTATTTTGCTATAAGCAATGATGTGCAGGCAGATTTAAAAAAACCTGGAAAAACTTACATAAACTGATGTTGAGTGAAGTGAGCAGAACCAGGAGGACATGGTACATAGTAATAGCAACACTGTTCAATGATTATCTATGATAGACTTAGCTCTTCTCAACAATACAAGGATCTAAGACAATTCCAAAAGGCTTGTTATGGAAAATGCTAACCATATCTAGAGAAAGAACTATGGAGTCTGAATGCAGATCAAAGCATACTATTTTGTTTTTGTTTTTAAATTTGTTACCTTTTTCTTTCTCGTAGTTTTTCCCTTTCGTTTTGGTTTTTCTTTCACAACATGACTAGTGTGGAAATATGTTCAATATGATTGTACATGTATAGCCTATATCAGGTTGCTTGCTGTCTTGGGGAGGTTCGAGGGGAGAGAGAAAAAAAAATGGGACTCAAAATGTTATAAAAGTAAATGTCCAAAACTCTCTTTATATGTAATTAGAAAAAAACATACTAAATGAAAAAAAAAGTTAAAAAAAATAAATAAAGCCTAGACACTTATTGTTTGTGTTACTCTGGGAAATCACTTGACTTCTGTTTTCCTTAATCCACTGGAAAAGGAAATGACAAACCACTCTAGTATCTTTGCCAAGAAAACCCCATAACAATGTGGTCCATGGAGTCATGAAGATTCAGACATCACTAAACTGAACAACATTAATAGTTTCACAGTAATATATTGCCTTATATTATTGTATTAATTCATATAGACACTAATAGAACTCTAAATAATCTCGTTCTCCATCATAATTTGGAATTTCATACTAAGTGCCAAACAAATAGCGTATATATCTGATCTCTGGCCATAGGAGACAGTGTCTGTAAAAATACTTCAAAAGGTCAAATATCTATGATTTGGTTGTTTGATTCCAGGATTAGTCCATTTATCCCATCCACTGATACAGAATGTAACCATTCTTATAACTCAGTTGACCAGAATTTCAAGTGAAATTAGGGAACATCTATTCTAAATCATACCTTCTGAAGAACTGCTTCTGTGACAAGCCAAATATATGGTCATCTGGACCTTGCTTGAAGACCATCAATGATAAGGAATATACTATCTGGTAGGTCTATCCTTCCTACTTTTTATAGCACTGTTAGGAATTTTGAATTTATATCAAACCTCAAGTTTCACTTTTGTGAATCATGTTAAAGGAGTCTAATCCCTCTTCAGAATCGCAAATTTTCGTGTACTTTCAGGTAGCTATCCTCTATCCTTTGAGTTTTCTCTTCTCCACACTAAATGTTCCCAATTCCTTCAAGAATTTTTCATTTGGAATTTAGTCAAGGTAGTTCACTCCCATGGGAGGTCCTTATTTTGACTATCTCTGGTTTATCAGTATTCTTCAATTGTTTTGCCCAGAAATGAGCACAGACTATAAATTCCAAAAGTTTCTGTGGCCATAAACCATCATCCCATGGCCAATCCTTACCTTATTTGGCTTGCAGAAGAAACATGCATAATCCTCCACTTAAGCTTTTCAAACTTGTCAGAAATTGTCAGGGTTTGAATTCTCTTGGCCAAGGAAACCTGTGTCACCCTGTAATGAAAATGCAAATTTAAAGATCTTCCCTGTCCTTAGACCCTTTGATAGTCTTAAGAGACTCTGAGAACCTTCCTTGATTTGAAAGTATACTCTGCCCCCTAATAGGCTGAATGTGGTCACATGGAGCCTGTGTCAGGAGGCTTGGTTTTCAGGAATGCCCACAACTTGATGCTGTGTGACTGGGCAGTGGGTCAAGAGGGTGGTTACATTCTCTGACCCAGGAGAAGACTATATAATCCCTGATGTGAGGCTTTGCTTTGGGGCTCACTTTGAGAAGTGTTGTGTGACTTGACCAGATGAGACTCTGGGCAGCTGCTGAGAGCCCCCCTGCTTTGAAAACCCAGATGTTGATGCTTCCCTCTCTGGTAACTGTGATTTGGTATGGATGTAATGGCTGGGCAGTTTGGAAGCCTGTCTGCTTGATCTGTTTGTTTCTCTGTCTTGTAACTTCTGTCTGTATACTCTGAAGTTCAGGGTCCTGACTTTTTCCCCCTGGACTAGGTAAACTATATAAGTCTGATTGATTAAAGTAAGCTTGTTAACCCATTTCGAGTTGCTTTCCTTTAGAAAAGCTGTATTGGCAGCCACCCTGGAGATGCTGGGGTGCTTGCTGCTAAAAACCCATTGTGAGAATGGGTCACATTTCAAAGGTAATGAAATGAAGAAGTATTATATGCTAAACAATATAGAATGGATATATCATATTCCCTATTATCCAGAAGCATCTGGGTTAATTGAAAGAATGTATTACTGAAAGAACGGTTAAGGAAATTAAATTCCAATAATTCATATCAACATTGGAAGAATAATTTGTTCATGGCTTTACAAAATTTGAATAATAAACCATTGGGAAGAAGTACACCTCTAGCCAGAATGATGACCCCAAATCTGCAAATTAGAAAACAAATGCATAAAATCCCAAATATTGAGTATTGGACCTTGAGGCCGGATGTCCCAGCACCATACCCAGGAACACCTGGTTCAGTGGGATATGATTTACATTGTTTAGAGGACTTCTGGTTAGACAGAAAAGAAATAAGAAAAATCTCCACTAGGATATGTATAAGAATCCCTAAAAATCACTTTGGACAGATTTTACCCAAATCAGGATTAGCAGCACAAGGAATACATGTATTGGCTGGAGTAATAGCTTCTAATTATCAAGGAGAAATTGTTGTGACATTCCATAATTTAGGTGAAGGGCCCATACAGATTCATAAAAATGACAGGATAGTCCAAGTGATTATCGTTCCTTGTAAAACAATACAACTTGTTAAAACTGACCCTCCTCCCAAAATGACTGTCAGAGGAACTGAAGGATTTGGCTCTACAGATAGAATAAAATCCGGAGCTAAAGTATGGGTAAAATGGAAGCCAGGTGATATTCCAAAGGCTGCAGAAATTATAGCACATGGGAGGGATAACACTGTAACTATTGTTTATTCCAGAGAAGATGATTACAAAATTGTACCCTTAACTCATATATTCTACCGTGAATGAGGCTACTGTAGTCTGGTTATTTTCTCTTTGCTTTTTCTTGGCTTTTTGTCTCTTAACCTTGTTTGCTAGATTTGTTTTCATAGGCTTGGTACCCTCCACCTGTAGATGCCTGATAGCTTAAGCTGGATGTCACCCCCCTGTCTGCATTAGTGATGTGTCACCCCTGGACCTGGCATCAAGCACATTAAAAACTGACCTGTCCAATGGGACCCCTTGGGACAGGGACAGCTCTATGTCCAATTTCAGCAGCAAGTAGCCATGGAAGAAGAGACCTTCGCTTTTGTTCAGGGGGAGAATGATGGGGAGGTTGTGTTCAAACCCCACCCTACAATACTGTTTTCTGTGTTTATTGAGTGCTATGTAAAATTCTGTCGACACCAGTTATTCCTAATGTATTTTTGCCAAGTAAGGGACATGAAATATCTTGTGGCCAAATATAAGGGTTATGGGATTTAAAGATCTTCCATGCCCGCCCACCCGCCTTGGACTTGCTGACATAGCAGGAAGGGGTGGGGCAAGAAGAAGCCGAAGCAAAGCTAGAGTTCCTATGGTGACTGGCAGCAGCAGCAGTAGCAGCAGAGGCACCAGCAGCAGCAACCGAGGTAGAGGAAGAGGTGCAAACCTTTGAGCCAGCCAGAATTTCTGCTAAGGACTCTTGCTGGGGACTGCCAGGGACCATAACTGTGGGGGGCTGGAGCTGCTGGGAACGCACTTCCTGGATGCTGAGCAGTTGCTGTGAGTGGGGAGAGGAGGACCTTTGCCTGAGGTAGCCTGTTCTGTTTTGAAGGTTTGAGAACATGGCTATTTACTAGGTTAACTACATGTGCCAATTTCATAACTACTCTGATGGCTTTGGCTTTGGGACAGTTATTTGGTATTTTAATAAATGTTCTAGCTTTATCCCCCATATAGAGATCCTGGTATATTCTGTGATTAATAACCACATCAGCCTATTTATAATTGTCATAGGCACTGTGAATATTGCATTGCTGATACACACCCCATGACAGTTCAGTAAGTGAAGACCTCAAACTTTAAACGAGCCAGCTAGAAAAGTTAGCTGGAACGTCTAGTAGAAAATCCATCCAAGATGATGGGATCTTTTTCTACCTCCTACAATAGAACCCGCACTCATTTATGTGTTCATCATGTTTTATTAGTTCATAAGAAGGAGGAGAAAAATAAAAAAACAAAACTAAAAAACCTTGGTGATCTTACAGGGACAGAGAACAGTCTCCCTTGTCACTTGTGCTAAGTGAAGAAGCCACCTCTCACTAGTCTTTGTTGATTATCTGCATTTTACTAATAATATACATGCCTGACTAGTCTTCTGAATAAGGTGAGTTTTTCTTTTAAATTTTTCATTTTCAAAAAATGCCTGTATAGACATAAAGTAAAATAGTTTCCTAGATTTAGTCAGCTCAAGAGCTGATGGGCTATGAATCTCCGTGATGCCTCTGATACAACAAAATATGAATTCCCAAGAATACACCAAAGGCTATGCCTACAGAGGTTCAGAGATAATCCATTGTAAATGGCCAGCTAGAGACAGGTCAGGACCACATGATTAACAAATGTATCCAAGAACAAACTTCCACTCAACCCACACAGTATTTATCAAGTGCCTACCACATGCAAAACACTATGATAGATATTGGGATACCAGACAACAGAGAAGGAGTTTTACCTTCAAGAGGTAGCTTAGTGTAGTGTCAAAAGATTTGGCTCTGGAGACAAAAGACCTAAGTCTGAAGTCTGTCATGAATACCTGTTACTTGTGTGACCTTGGACAAGTCACCTCCCCTGACTGGGGGTCAGTTGTCTCATCTGTAAATTGAAGGGTCAGTTGAGACAGCCTCTGAGAATGCTTCCAGTTCTAAATCTATGATCTTAAGAAGTTCATATTCTACTAGTAATCTAGCTTAAATCTCGAATTTGAGAATATGCCACATGGAAGAGGGATAAGCCTTCTACTTTTCTCGAGAAGGCAGAAATATGAGCAATGGTTTAAGGGTACACAGTTCAAGTGAATGAAGAAAATACCAGAATTAAACCCATCCAATATGAAAAAATCAGAGAATCACAGAATTAAAGAGCTGGAAGGGAACTCAGTTGTTTTGTCCAACCTATAATCCAAAGGAATCCCCATTCAGTAGATACTGCCCTTCCCAACCTCACTCCTCTTCATTAGAGATTTTAAATCTCTAAACAGAGATGCTGTAAAGGCAATTCTCTACCAAGTACCAGTTGGACTAGATCGCCTCTACAATACCTTCCAATTAATATGCTGATATTTACCAATTCCCCTTCAAACATTTGAGAAATTTTGGTAACCATCTTTCTGATGCACAGAGTACAGAAGAATAGGACAATTCTCTAGGGCCTCATGTCTTTTAAAAAATCCTCTTTTTAAGAACTAATAAAAGATTTTTGATTTTCCTCAATGGGTACAAGATAAAATATGCCAGTAATGTGCTAGAAAATAATTCAAGGTGGGAGAGCAGGAAGAGTTTCTACTATCTAGACCTAGGGCACAGGAAGAATATGCAGGCAGCCTGGCTGGCTTTGCTCAGAAGTATAGTAGTCAGGCCTTTTAAAGAAAAGGGGTTTAGTAAATAGATTTGATACATCTTTTCAAACTTGTCACTAGAAATGACAGTGGTTACAAAGGTGACATGGACATGTAAAGAGAAGGCAGGAGACACGTGAGCTGTACAGGTGTGTTTGGGGCAATGGAGTCATGCCAAACTAATTATTGTTGTTCTCGTCTACGCCCTATTGATGGATCTCCCTGAGAAGAGTCATTTGAGGAACTGTGTGTCACAGGGATATCTCTGTCTCTGAATTACTGCATTTGTGTCACATTCTGGAGAAGAAGACAAATTGAGCCTTTCTCAGAACACAGAATTAAATAAATATTGGAGTCATTTTATACTCAGAGACATAGGCAATTCATTTTTTTTTCTTTAAAAAAGAAGTTAATAGAAGGAAAAAATCTTGAGTATAAAAGGAATAAATTAACCCAAGATTTCAACTTTAGCCAATTTTCTTTATGGTACTATTTTAATTAGATAATTAAAATAATTTTTTACTAACTAAATTACTTTATATTTCCAGTGATACAAAAATATATTTAAAGTAAAGGCTCAGTTCAAGGGCAAAGGATAAAAACAAAAATAAAACAAAACAAAAACACCTAAATCCTCTTTGCTTCATTTCCCTGGTAATTTCCCTCTTAGGCTGAGAAGGCAAGACAGTTTTGGTTTTTGGTATTTTTTTTTTTTTGAGACAACTGGAGTTAAGTGACTTGCCCGGGTCACACAGATAGTAAGTGGCTAAACTGGATTTTAACTTGAATCCTCATGACTTCAGGGCCAGTGCTCTCTACACACTGTGGCACCTAGCTGGCCTTGCCCAATCAAAGTGAGAACTCAGAAAGATCTCAGCTTACAAAGGCAAAGGTTTCCCACTGCATCTTGGGTCATCTCCAGTTGACCTGATCTGTATCTGGCCACTGGACCCAGATGGCTCTGGAGGAGAAAGTGAGGTTGGTGACTTGGTACAGCCCTCCCTCACTCAAATCCAATTCACTTGCAAGTTATGGCATCATCTTCCTGATTGTGGTCTTCTTTGAGAACGAAGGACAAACCACACAACTACAACCACAACTTCCTCACTTAGTTGAGTCACTCAAATAATCACCTCTTAAATTTCCTAATACATGTATATCATTCATAAAAGCATTGAACTGGGAGTCTGGATATGTGAATTTTAATCCAAGACTTGATGACTGCTAACTATGATTAGAAATATCACATAACCTTCCTGAGACTCAATTTAAAACAAATAAACTCTATTAACCTGAGCCTATGTGAAACTCAGGGAAAGCAGCAAGAAAGAATATAATGAAATAGAAGGAGGTAATAGAGGGATCCCCAGTCTATCTAAGTCACACTCAGGAATGGCTAGGGAAAGTGGAGGGAAGGAAGAAGCATACATTAAACATCTACAGTGTGCTAGTCACTTTGCTAAGTGCATTAAGAAAATATTTGATCTTCGCAATAACCCTGAGACCCAGGCACTGTTATGATCCCACTTCACAGATAAGGAAGCTCTGCTCCATCTCACTATTCCCCAGGAATGTCTGAAGTCTCCTATTCCATAATTCTGATCTTCTGATCTCAGAGGACAACCTCTTGCCAGCCCTTCTCTTCTATGTGATTTTTCCCCATCCTGCTCTTTCTTCCTCTTGTGCCATCCAATCCTTGGATCACCACCTGTTTTCCCAGACCATCACCCCTGTTCAGGCTTTACTTTCTTCCTTTCACAACCTTGTAGTAAACTAATTCCACATCATTTCTTCATCCTTCTGGATCCCTCTGTATTCATTAACCCTGCTGGCCAACCTTTCCTTCCTCTATAGGCTTTCATGACATATTTCCTTCCTATTTCTCCTCATACTGGTCTGACTGTTCCTTCTGAATCTTATTTGCATGATCTTGAATAGATGAGGGATTTACTTGATAAATATTCAAATCTGGATAAAGTTTTTCTGCTGAAAACATTCTCATATTTTGTTTTGTTTCATTTTTTATTTTTACTAGGTCTGATAGTAAGAGAACATAGGACAATTTTCCAGTTTGGGATTTGAGCATCAAAAAGTTTACATAGTTGGCAGCTAGGTGAGTCAGGAGGACCTGAGTTCAAAGCCTCAGACACTTATCACTTATCCAGTGATCTTGGGCAAGTCACTTAATCCCAATTGCCCTGCCTTCCTCCCTCCAAAAAGCAAAAAAAAAAAAGTTTACATAAAACATTTTTTTTCTTACATGCAAGAATAATGTCCTTCGAGTTTTACCTTTAAACACAAACAGCAGAGTTTACCCAGTTTCTCAGTTTGAAACTCTCATCAATGTTCTGCTTCCAATTCTGTTTTTCTAGACCATGGAGAACAGCATTGAATGGGAAAAAATGCCTGAGGCTTTTTCCATTCTCCCATCTGATTTGCCTCAGAGGACAATTGGTCTCCCTACTCAGGGAGGCTGTTTTGCAAATATGAAGTACTTACTTTCATCACAACATTAATTGATAATGTACAATGTTTTGTTTTCTCTTGGGATTGGGAAAAAATGTCTTATGACCAAAACACTGGAAATTTATGGTGGTGGTGGTGTTGTTTTTATTTTGAGTCAGGGTCAAGGGGTTGTGGTAATTGTAGACAGCTGCATTTTCCTTCCCAATTCCTCCCCTCCTTGATTTAGATTACTAACAGTGGTTGGTGCTTCTTAAGCATTTAACAGATACTTGCTCGCTGATTAAAAAACTCCGTTCAGTGTGGACCCTGGTCACTTGCAACAGATGCTGTGTAATAACAAGAGAATTGGGCTAGGAAATGGAATCCTCAATCTGAGGTTGGAAGCAACCCCTAAGGGTGTCTAGTCCAACCCTCTTGTCTTACAAGTGAGAAAACGGAGGCTCAGGAGGTAATGCAGCCTGGTCTAAGGTCACGAAGGAATCGTAAGAGACATGATCTGAACCCAGGCCATAGGATTCCAGAGCCAGGGCTTTTTTCATGGTGCACAGCTGCTTTATCTTGGACAAAGCATTTCATTTGTTTACTATGAGTAAGGCACTCTATTAGGTCTTAGGGATAACAAAGAAAAAAGAAAACACCACCTGTCTCCAAGAGACTTATTATTTCATTCACAATAGACTGCACAGTACAGTGGAAAGAGCGATGAATTTGGGTTCAGGAGTCTCTGGTTTAATACACACCTCTGTCCTTTGCAACTTTGTGTGTGTGTGTGTGTGTGTGTGTGTGTGTGTGTGACACAAAGAAAGAAGAATCAGAGACAGATGACAGAGAGTAAGAGAGACAGAAACAGAGATATGATAGAAAGAGATGAAGTTGGATAGCATAAAAATTTATTAAGCACTTACTATTGGCTAGGTGTTGGGCACAAGTAAGAAAAACAGTCCTCAAGAAGCTTACTTTATTTATTTTGGGGGGGATGCAATGAGGGTTAAGCAACTTGCCAGAGTCACACAGCTAGCAAGTGTCTGAGGCTGGATTTGAATTCAGGTCCTTCTGACTTGAGGGATGGTGCACCACCCAGTTGCCCCCCTATGAAGCTTACTTTTTAGTGGAGGAAAGAATACTTAATACTTAAAGAGAAGACATGAAAAGTGAAGGGGTCCTACAAGCATCATCGCCTCAGTGACCAAAAAGTAAGATGGAGGTCTGGGTTCTGAGAAATATAAGGTCAAAATGCATCAGTCAGAACTCAGGAAAATTTCAAGGATGGAATACAAGAGTTCTGTGGAAAGGAGGTAAGGATGATGGCTGGAATGGAGCCAGTATAGTGGAGAAGCTTTCAGACTCATTAAATATGACTCCTCCTTCAGTCTTCTTATTCATCCTTTGTTTTCAAAGAGGACCAATGACATCATGGGCAATATCTTGACTTGCATGTGAACTGGATTTAAGTGAGGCAGAATTGCAGTAATTGCCCCCACTCTCTCTTCCCAAATCATCAAAGTCCAGTGGCAGGACAAAAATCAAGAGGACTGGCCCAAGAGGCAGTGGATGACCATTGTGTCTTTGGTGTCTAAGCAAACTCTAGGTGTTCCACAGTCCATGTTTCAGTCGTCTCCATGGCTGCTGGGACAAACTGTTCCATCTGCCCCTCCTACCAGAGGAAGTCTTTATGTGTTTGAGGTAGAAATCCTCTTACTTCACTGATGGATTTTAGGCTTGTCAGTTACTCTCAACCTGATTTAGCTCATTTGCCAAGATGGTTTTACCATAGCGTGGCCATTTCGTGTGCTACAGCTTCTCAGAGACACAGGTGAGAGTCAGGAGGCAGGTGAACACCAAAGGCAGACATGCTCCCCTGACAAGGGCTTGTCAAGCTCTCACACCAAAGGAGCTATTCTTCCCTGAACACTCTAAATACCCCTAACCAAAACGATGCTTCACGTTGATTCTCAAATATGGCATGCCATCTCCTGTTTCTTTGCCTTGTTAGATACTGTCCCACCTCAGCCCTACTTCAAGCTCTTGAAGTGCATTTTGTCCCCTAAAAATGTGAAGTTCAAGAGAAAAAAATATTTCATCTCTTTTCCCCCTCTGGATCCCCCAGTACCCAATACCTTGTGGAAACTTAATAAATACATGCTTAATGTATGACTTAAGAGAAGAATGAATGACCACATGGCGGTAGTTCTATAACTTCCCAGCTCCGTGATTTTAGGTAAGTCAGATTTGAGCCTCAATTTCATTTCAAAATTAGGGTATAATCAACTTCCTCTTTCCAAACCCTCACATTTCATGGCCTCAATAAGGGAATTCAGGTAGAATTCAGTTAAATGATCATGAAAGTTGCTTCCAACTCCAAACCTCATGACTTCTAAACCTCCTTCTATCTCTCCTGATTTATCAGAAAGCTGCTGTTGCATTTCTATATAAGTGTGTGTGCCCCTGTCACTCAACATTAATGGGCATCCTAGATAAATCATAACTACATGATAAAGAATAAAATAGTATTTGGTTTCTGAAATGCTGTCAAATTGAAGAGATTTGAAGGTACGAAGATACTTTTTTCCCCACATACAATCCTTTTCTAGTCCACTTAAAGTTTTTAGCCTATGACTGCAATACTGTACTGTCTATTTAGGAGACTTGTAAAATGCTTTAATTGAGAGGTAATTTTCACTTATAGTGCCTTAATTCATCTTTGACAACTTCTACTCACTTTTCCTAATTCTAGCAAAAACAACAACAACAACAAAAAACAAAACAAAAACCCAAAAGAAACCCTCCAAGCCTGCCTGGAAGTAAGGGCTGTTTGTTAGTACAGGGAATGGGGGAGGGGGAAGATATTGCAGGGGTACAATGATTCCGGAGTACAATTCTTCTTCCATTCCACTAAGGGACTTGTTTATTTTGAAAATTTTGAGAACTTTTGGCTATACGTGATAAAATATCAGCACTGTTCTTTTCAATTCTTTTGTTGTTGTTTGTTGTTCCTTTCAATTCTTAAACTTTACTGATGACAGTATAATCAATATACAAGAAATCAACAATGGTTGACCAGACAGACAGATATTTAAATTCTGAGGAACAGTTAGAAATTTGCATGGATCAATCAATTTAAAAAATTATTAAGTAATTTTTACATGAATAAGGGTGGGAAGTTCACTGTGTTAATCAATTATTCAACCAATTTGTAAGTGGCGAGGTGAGAAAATGCATGGTTTAATCATCCAATAATAGGTTTTAGACTAAGTTTAAAAAATGGGTTGGTTACTGTTTTATTCTTAGCTCTGGAAGCACCCATGATTTAAAATACCAACTAACTAAGAAAGGTCACAAGTTGGATTCAACTCAGAAGCTAAAATAGAAATAGAAAATGAGAATTTCAAAACCCAAGCATTGGCAAATATATTAGAGATGAGTCTTCATAGCTCAAAACAATGAGTCTGAAATCTGTGTAAGAACGAGGAATCTATTAGGGGTTTTGGTTACTTGTCAATAGAATTTCCTCATCAGTAAGCATTAAAACTGCTGACCATAAGCTCCCTTCCATCCTAAAGATTCTGATTTTTTAATTACATCTCTGCTTAACTGTGCAAACTTGGGCAAACCACTTAAATACCCTGAGACTTAGTTTCCTCATATGTAAAATGAGGCATTTGGTGGTTCTCATCTCTAATAACTTTTTTAGAAATAACAAACTGCATCCATGAATTTGTGAGCTGCTCTGTCAACCAGTTCCATAGTTTATGAGAAAGGTAGTGAAATTTCCAATAAAAGCTAGCTTATATGAAGGTCCTAAAGTCAACCTGAGGCCAGAGGAATTTATGAAATATTGAGTTTTATGATCCTTAAGTAGAAGTGTATTTTGTCCAAGTGTCCCTTATGCTCCAAGATTTAGTAGTCCCACATGTTAAATGTGCCATAAGATTGAAAATTCTCAACACTTCCTTCTTCTTCCCAAATACCAAAGAAATCAAAACACTGAATGGTTTTTGCTTATGTCATTTCTCTTGCCTTGTCCTCATTTCTTACTTTAGCTCCTCTACATTAAATAAGTCTGAGTTGTTCTGGGAAATAATCTGAAATAACACAAAACAAACAAAAAGTATTTCCTGTTTATGGCCTCTGACCCAGAGATCTTACATGTGCTCCAGAGAGGTCCAAGACAGAAAGTTCAGACAGATATCAGCATATCCATAATGGCAGAGGGGATGCCCAGCTGTTGGTGGAATGACTATATATACTGCTGAGGTATATGAATTTAATAGAATATTATTGCACGATAAAAATGAGAAATACGAGGCATTCTGAGGGTCAAAAGATATATATAAGCAGATGTAGATTAAAATAATGAGAAACAGAACAATACACACTATGAGTTCAGAAAGGTAAATGGTGAGATCAGTAAAACAAACCAAGATCTAAGTAATTAAACAGCGAATTGAAATGTCATGAAGTGGATAATGAGAAACATCACAGATTCCTATCTGAAAGGGACCTCAAAAACTATCTAGTCCAAATTCCTCATTCTTACAGACAGTGAAACTGAGGCTCAGAAATATCACCTGAGTTGCCTGGGGTTATAAAGTCACTTAATATCAGAAGCAGGATCTGAACCCAGGTCGATCTGACTCCAAATTGTGTGTTGCTGAGTCAGCAAGCATTTATTAAGCACCTACTATCTAAGTCAGGTACTTTCTTAAACAATGGAGACACAAAGAAAGGAAACATGCAGTCCCTGCTCTCTAGGACTTCATAGTATAAGAGGGGAGATAGCATGAAAACCACTACAGAAATTGGACATAGTATCCTTCTCCCCCTTTTAACAGAACCTATTACAAATATGGCGATCAGAATCGAAGCATAAATATAAGAAAACAATAGAATTTAGAACACAGCTATTCATTAACACCCAAACATCCCACACTTTGAGGCAAGCTATGCATACCTACCTTAGCTATAAAGCAGAGAGATATTTAATAAGTGAGTCAACAGAACTTTAGCAACGAGATCATTATCTCAGTCATCCTGTCAGAGAGACAGGGTGTTATTTAAGGCAGAGTAGTACTTATATATCATGAGATGAGGTGATAATTCTTATTTCTGGGGGCCTGAGGTTTTTCTTCATTTAAAGGGAGGGTTTATTTCTGGTCAGGGGAAGGGGGAAAAGTTTCTGAAATGACTGCAATATAAAAATTTTAAAAGCATTTTAAAAATGTTAAAATGAGCAAAAAAAAAGTACCCAGCTGTTTCAAAATAGGATTAAAAAGTGGTATGGTCCTGGAGAAAAGCAGTACCTGATAACTTCCTCAAATAATACCTTGTCCACCATGCAGTAATGTAGCAGTAGCTTGGGGTATGTAATCATTTGATATGAGAGAGGAATGGCCATCTGCAATGAACAGCCGATGCCTCTCAGGTGGCATTGCTCTTCCCACCTTCAGTCAGTGCTTTGTCAGCTGACTGACATGGCTGTTCTTATCTCATTCCATGTCCACAGTCTGAGGAGGTCGGTGCTTTTATTTCCTTCATTTTACACATGAGGAAACTGAAGCCTAGAGACTAAGAGACTCACTCAGGAACACAGAGCTCATTTACAATGTTCAGAGTAAACAGAATTGTGCTTAAAAGACAGACTTAGTTTATCATAAAGAAAACACAGTTTCAAGGTTCTTCAAACAAGAGGGTTTGTTTTCATTTCTTTGATTTATGATACCCTCCTACATCCTTTCTTTTCTTCAAGACTTGTCTTACTTACTTGGTTTTGATAACCTTTTGGAATATACACTTCTTGAGGTCAGAAGCCTTCTATTTTATATGACCTATAAATAAGAAGCAAGAAAACCAAATTTTCAGAGCTCGTTCAGCCAGATGCTGACTAATGTTGTAGCTTCCCTGCAAGAATTAAGGTGTAGTGAATTATGGAGAGCTGATGTCAAAGGTGAGTCTGAAGTTGATCAGGAGGTGCCCTAATTTCCATGGGTTGCTGTCAGAGCAAGGATCCACATCTGCCCCCTCACACCTCTGCTGAGGATATAATCAACAGTGAGGATAGCCGAGATTCTCCTCTTTGGGCTACACAGCAATGAGGGGGTATCAGGAAGCATCAAGGCAGATGCTCAGATGGGAGTCCATTGCCTCCACCAATGAAAAGAAAATCAGCATATTTTACAAACAAACTAATATTTCGTGGAGAAGTGTTTTCCCAAGCTCACAGTGCTACATAACTGTGACATAATTTCATAGTCCCTTTAAAAAAATGTTTTTTTATTTATATGGCTATTGGGAAAGCTCAGGTCCCATGGTGACAGAAAGAGAGAAGATGGCTTCTCCTTGTAAGCCTACTGAGTAGGGAGCTCTTCCAGGCTCAGCTGCCAATCATCCCCACCACAGGTCCTCATAATGAGTTACTTGGGACTCAACAAAAGAACACAGTGTCTTCTGCAAGCACCAAGTCACAGGGACCAACAGAGCGCTGTGCTATCCCATATCAGGAGCCACTCAGCACAGCTTTATGCCCAAGAAAAGACCTCACCCTAACAACTCCCTGCCTTACTCTCAAGAGTGAAATGCTAAAGATGTAAACAAAAACAATTCCAAGGAAGATGAAATGAGGGCGATTATACTAAGACAGAAATGGATGAACTGGGATGGGAGGTCACTGACCAACCTAAATATTTAAAAGCCATTTACAGAACACAGAACCAGGCAGATAAAATAAAATGATTAGTGAAGAGTCCTAAAGCCTGGTGAGATTATTGTCAGAAATGATACTTCCTAGATTCAGGTGAGCCTGAATGCCTAGGGAAACAAAAAGATATTTGAATATTACTGGGAAAATGAGAAATGATCAAAGAAGTCATATGAGTTCTATTCAGGGGAAATGGGCCAATGGATAGTGGAGTGGGCAGTGGGCAGGATAATGTACGGTGGAAAGGAAGACCAACTGGGCTGTTTTCTTTTCCATTTCCCACATACTGAGAATTATTCTTGAACTTAAGAAGACAAAACAAAACAAAAATAATCACTCGACACAAAGCTGGATGTGACCACAGAAGTCATTTAGTTCAATCATTTATTTTGCAAATGGAAATAAGGCAAAAAAGTGTCAAAGAGATGAAGTGTTTGGTCCAAGGTCACACAGACAGGAAGTGTCAGCGGGGAGATCTGAACCCAGATTCTATGATCCCCCAGCTAACACCCTCTGCATGTACCACACCACCTACAGGGATATAGAACTGAGGTGACAGTGAGCAAGAAAGTAGTGGCTATTCATGTATGCAAAGGCAGAGCAGAGTTCTTTCAACTTCATCACATCTAACAAAACAAGCTTCAATCTAAGATAACTTAGGTGCTAAGAAAAGAGAAAACTTGTTATCCAAGTCTCCTGACGCTCAAAAATACATTCTTGCGGGGTGGCTGGGTGGCGCAGTGAGTAGAGCGCCGGCCCTGGAGTCAGAAGGACCTGAGTTCGGATCCGGCCTCAGACACTTAACCCACACAAACAAACAAACAAAAAAAAACCTAGCCGTGTGACCTTGGGCAAGTTACTTAACCCCAATTGCCCTAAAAAAAAAAAAATACATTCTTGGGAACTGGGGAGGGATTTCACAGGTGTACACACACACACACACACACACACACACACACACTTCTAGCTACTTTGTTTTATTCTTATGTGTTGTGTTGATTCTCTTTCCCTCAATAGAATGCAAGTTCCCTGGGGGCAGGAACTATTCTTTGTACACCAGGAGCTATATGGATGGCTTCAAAGAGATATGGGAAGACTTATATGAACCAATGCAGAATGAAACAAATAGAAGTGTATGAACAATGTATGCTATGAATACCAAAAAATGGACATGTCTGAAGACTTGTATAAACTGTGGAATAAAATTAACAAAAGCAGGGGAAAAATATACAATAGCAACACTACAAACACAACTTTGAAAGCTGAAAGAATTCTGATCAGTACAAGTATTAGATAGTTCCTCACGGAAACTACACAGAAGGACACCCAGGCTGGCCATTTCTGTTTCCTGCCAGGCTGCACGTGTCTAGGCTTCTCTACTCTGACCCAGAAACTTGTCGATAGTAGAAGATCCCTTCGTCCCTGGAATTCACACCTCACAAAGGGGTCCCCATCCTCTCAAGAGTCTCCTAGAGCATTCATTTAGGGAGGGTATCCAGGACTCTTCTTCCTCCTCATGGTCATCTCTGCCAGACAATTCCATCACACCCCCATGCTGTGTAAGTAGCTCCTTCCTCATTCTCTCCTCACCATGCGGCCTCTTTTTATATGCTGTTTTCCCCCATCAGAATCTGAGGTTCTTGAGGTCAGAGATTTCTTTGTGATTGCATCTTTGTCCTGTGCTTACTATAGTGCCTGACACACTGCTGTTAACAGCTGCCCACTCCTGATTCCAGAGGACTGATGCTGAAGTATAGCATCTACATTTTGACAAATGATGGTTTCTGGGAACAAAGATTTTTTTTTTAACATGACTAGTTAGGGAATATATTTTGTTTGACTATGCGTATTTGTTTTCCGCTACCATCCCCTCAGAGGGTGTGGGTGAGAATAAGAGAAAAAAAAATTTTTTTTAATTAACAACATTTCATTTTAAAATACAAATGGGGAAACCGAGGCCCAAATAGATTAAGTGTCTTGCCCAGCTTAACAGTCCTATTCATTGGCAGAGTCAACATATTCAGTCATAGGTAGAGATGTCTGTTCTTTCTAACTTTGCTCTGCCTCCTGGCATTACCAGCATCTGAGACTATAACAATCCTTTGCTGTTCAAAATGTAAGCCCTGGGGAGCTGGGAAAATACCAACTGCACATACATAATTATAATATCAACTATTTAAGAACTCTTACGACTCTTTAAGTGTCATATAGCAAAGCTCAAGTGGGAAAACATTACATGAAGTGCATGAATACTGAGAGAGGAGGGCAAGGCCAAGGACAACAGGCCAGCTCCCTGAGCCTTTCTTAAGTCTTGCTTCCATAAACCAGGAAGCAGCTCAGTGGGGAAACAACAACAGTTTTCCCTACTTTTCATTCTAAATAATAAAAACACTTTAAATAATGAACTGATGCTAGACTACTGATTATTGTCATGACTTAGGAGATAAGTAACTGGTCTAGGTCTGGAATCTCGGCAATGCGCTGGTCACTCCCATCATTTTATAGGTGAAGAAATTAACACTCACTGGGTAGTCCATCCATAGTGGCAGAGCTGGAAGAGAACTCTGAGGCCCAGTGAATTTTTTAATGAAAACTGACTTGCCCAGGGTCATTAGGCTACTAAGAATCTGGAGTAAGACTTAAACCCAAATTGGTCAAAGTCAGGCCTACTGACCTATCCAATTCCCTTTTTTTAACCTCTGGGAGACTCAGTTTCCTTGGCTGAGATGGGAGAATGGCACCTCTTTCAAACCTCTAGAGGCTGCACCCTAGCATGTAAAACTCCACCTTTGCCTTTGCTTCCCAGCGTCATGACAGTTATCTGTGGCTGCTTGTTCCATTTTGGAAGAAAAAAAAAAACAGCTGCTTAGAATTATGGATTTTGCTATAGAGGGAGGTTGACAAGCACAGAGAGATTACTTGACCAAGGTCACACAAATAGTGTGTGTCGGGGGTGGAGTCTTTCTATCCACGCCATTGCTGTCTCTTACCCAGATCGATATGGCTGTAGAGACCATGTTCTCGTTAGTTAAATTCAACTGAATGTAAGAATACACTTCTCTACCGCTATTTCCTTTTTTTAAATTAATTTATTTATTTTTAGTTTACAACATTCAGTTTCACAATCCCGTGAGTGCCAGATTTTCTCTCCCTCCCACCATGGCGGCATGTAATTCAATACAGTATCTACAGATACCTTCACATTAAACATCAGTCAAGTGGTGAATAAGAGTTATAACCAATGGAGTGAATGAGAAAGAAGGAACAAAACAAAATACAAGAGAGATAGAAAGTAGTTTGCTTCCGTCTGCCTTCAGACTCTGGAGTTCTTTCTCTGTCTTCTAACCGTGCATTGCTGAGAGTCTGTCAGAGTCAGTTGTCACAGACCTGATGTGTCTATAATTGTGTACCAAGTTCTCCTGGCTCTGCTCCCCTCACTCAGCATCAGTTTATGTAAGTGTCTCCAGGTTATCATGAAGCACGTCTGCTCCTCATTTCTTATAGAACAATAGGATTCCATTACATTCATACACCACAACTTGTTCAGCCATTCCCCAATGGATTGTCATCCCCTTGGTTTCCAATTCTTTGCCACCATAAAAAGAGCTGCCATAAATATTTTTCACTACTATTTTCAAGAGACTGGGCTAGGTACTGATAGAAGGGGGTACCAAGACTGAGAACACAATCACATTCATTCTCAAGGAACTTTGTGAGACGTAGCAGGTGCGCAAGTATGTAAGGAGAACGGATATGATTTGTTTGTTTTTGTTCCAGGCCTCTGGTCATACTGGTTTGGGGAATTATAGGTGTGAAAAGTCTCAAAGAAAGCAGATCAGCAAGTGGTCTGAACATCTGCTCATAACCCCACTCGTACCCCAATACTAACAGGTCATGGTAGAGAAAGTTCAAAGACTCCACGTTCCCATCGCTACTTTCTGCTACTTCCTCCTCCAAAAAGCAGCCCCCCCCCCAAAAAAAAAAGTAACCAGCATAAAGTGGCAATAGCAGAAAATAAAATGGCAAAGAGGAACCTGGAAGTCCCATACTAACTGTTCCAAAGATCAAAGAAGCATAATTTATAAATTATCATATATTAACTAAAATTCAAATCCTGGCAATATGTGTTGAATCAGGGAACGTTATCAAGGCTCTACTGTCAAGGGTTTTGATTCTATGATATGTAAATCTCCAACAAGCTTCAGATATCCACAGAAAACCAAAAGTGCTGTAATTTTGAGATGAGTAGACAAGTTAACTTTAAAATTTTAGTGAATATTTTAGATGATTTGTATAGGTGGTACAGATAATAGTTATGTTTCCCTTAAAAAAAACTTTAAAAATGAGACCTCAAATACCTGCGCATCCCCTATCCTCCCCCCACCTTCTTCTATCTCCATCAGGTTTATGTTGCCTGGTGCTACCAATTCAAATCATGGCTATCTGAGTTATCCTCTCTGTCTTTCCCCCTCCCCATCTTCTTCCTTACACTGCCTACCTTTACCACCCTAATCCCCTGGCACCATACCATCTGCCCCTGTAGTTTTTGGGCACCATGCCTTCTGCAGTTACTAAAGTGTGATTGCACCCATCCCCATGTGCTACTACCAGTCATGGTCTTTCCTGATATATACCCAAAGAACTTGATGTGGGGGGGGCGGAGCCAAGATGGCGGAGTAGAAACAGCTCTTCCCAGCCTCTCTGCCCCCAGATTCGCCACAAACTATGTAAAAAAGGACTCTGAACAACTTCTGGAGCCCCAGCACCCACAGAACGACACAGAGAAGCTAACCTCCCGCTGAGGACAGCCCAGCAGCCCTGCAGGAAGGACTAGCGCAGCGGTCTGGGAGCCAGCAGCGCGCAGAGCGCAGGAGCCGAGCCCAGCCCAGGTCCGCGTGAGCCGAGGTTTTAGCCCCAGGGCGGCAGGGCCAGCAGCCAGCTGGAGGAACCCCAGAACACC